>JAULJZ010185558.1:0-21737 GCA_032270985.1 Heliamphora pulchella | reverse complement strand
TCACGAGTTCTGTAGCGTAGAAAACTCTGTAGAGTGTCTGTACTATTAAGTTATCACGTATAATTTTAACAACTTAATATCTTTACCTCAGGACTTTCTATATTTTTCTTCCTTTAGGATGGCGTCCGACGCAGAACCAGCTGGGGAACCGTGGACAGCATCAGAACCAGAGGACTCAGACCCCGAGGAAGAACCCATTGAAGAGCAAGACCTAGTAGACATGTTTTCGTTAGCATGGGTGTTTCTGGACGAGTGGCCAACTCAGGGAGAAGATGAGGTCGAGGAAGTAGGAGCAAACGAAGAACCTGATGTTGTAGGGGACGAGATAGACTTCGAAACAAATGATGAGGAGGAACTTGAGGATAACGACGAGAACAAGGAGCGAGCCATCGTCTTCTTTTATAATCCGCTAGAGGCGCCGCCTCCAAAGCTAGATGATGATGAACCAATGGATTTAGTGATCTACTGGAGCCGCCAGGACTACAGCAAAGACTATCGTATCGGAGAGCGAGTGTATGGGAGGGTGTTCCCTGAAAGGACGTGGAAGTGGAAAAAGCCTGAGTCTTTTTCGAAATACATGGGTCCGCTAAGGGTATTGGAGAGATGTGATGAAACCACCTACCGTCTGAAGGAACCACCGAGATTCAAAAGGCTATTAGGGGACAAGATGGATGCAAAGTGGATGCAGACATAGAAACCAAGGAATAGGAGAGGAATCATCAACCCAGGCAACCCGGCAATCGACTTTAATGATCCAGAAACGTACCTGGAGATACCAATTGCCATTATTAACAGGACTCGTATGGGTCCGGAGGGCTTCTGGCATGTGGAAGTGCAGTGGTGATGCTACGGCATTTATGAAGCGACTTGGGAACGCGAGACAACTATTCGCCACTTTTATCCGTGTTTGTTTGTTTAGATTTTAGTACGCTAGGCCTTGTACTTTCTCTCTTATTTGAAGATTGTGTATATGCTATGTGAACTTTTTGTGAACCTGGTACCAGTTATGTGTCGAATAAAATGTAAGTATTCGTTGTTAAATTCTTTATAAACTTTCTCAAATTCATAAGTTATCTCATAACCTCAAATTAAAAGCTACAATATCTATAAAAAAAATGAAGACAATTAAGAATGGAAACAACCCCCTAATCTCGACACTCTCTTAGATAGTTAATAAATGATCAGACCACCAATAAGTTGACTAACCCTTAGATGATAAGGCACTAGGAGTAGCTTAAGTTCTGAGGAAAACACCGTTAAAATCCGCAACTTCACCCTTGCGAGTTTTCTTTTCCAAAACCCTTGTATCAACTTCCATACCGGTTAGAATTCTTTGCTTATCTTTCCTTCTAATAGCACCGGTCCTCAACAATGCTACCCAATAACATTCGTAGGTAATTTTTTACCACCATTCATTTCCTGACTTTAATACTATGTCTGACTAAAGCAATTTTGTGAACTCTTGAAATCCTAACCTGGGGAGTTGACTTGGATGCTTGAATTGAAATACGTTAGGCCGCCGAAGCCCGCCCGATCGACAATCTCCCGGTAGCGAGAAAGTAGGGCCGTGTACCACTCTAACATGTTAGAGGAGCCATTAAAACCTCGAATACAAAGCCTCGCCTGAAATGAAAAACAAAACAAACGAATCAGTAAACGAAAACAATAACAGGAACAATGGCAAGATCGAAATCAAAATGCACAAGAAAAATGACTGAAACAGAATTCTTCACTAACAAAAAATAATCAAGACGACAAACCCACCAAACGGATCCCAAAACAACCAATAACTCTTCTCAAAATTTCAAATTCTAATCTTCAAAGAAAAAATCAACTTCCTACTAATTCAAGGTTTTGCTCTCAAGAGATGATAACGCAACTCAAAATTCTTTCTTTCTTTCAAATTTAGGCGTCGAAACTCAATTACAAGTTCACTTTAAAATCCCAAAATTCAAAACTCTTGCCCCCGTTTTCTTCTTTTTATCCAATTTGCGAAGGGCTTAATTCAAACTCTAAAATCCGATTTGAAAATTCAAATTAAATTCAATTCCACTCAAACTTAATTCAATTCAAATCATAACCCAACCAGCTCTAACGCAAAATCTAACCAGTTCTACTTGCCCCAAATTCCACAAAACCCACTTCAGAACAAAATTCAAAACTCTCAAAGTTTATCTAAACGCACAAGTCAAACTAAGTTTTAACTCGAATGCATCTCAAACCCACATAGTTTCGTTTCAAAGTCGATTCACGTCCAAAACGTGTTTAACTCAAAACACAAAATTTCAATTCAACCAGATTCATCAATCGATTCTTAATAAGGTTCAAATAGGTGCATATCCAAATTTTAACTTGCATCTCAAAATGCCATTCAAATTAGCCCCGTTTTCAAAACATGATTCGTTTCAACCTAGTTTCCAATTTTTTCCTATCCCAAAAGTTTATCTTTTTTTTTAACCTCAATCCAATACCAAAATTTCATTTTCAACCCCAATCCAAGGCTCAAATCCCAAAGTTCAAAGTCCAAATCTAATGTCGTCTTTTTTCTTAGGGTTTGTTCAATCTGAGTTCAAAAGCTTGTTTAGTCCAAAATTCAAGTTTTGTCATGCATGTTTTGTTTCATCCAATCCAAAGTTTGTTTTAGCCCAAGGTTTGAAGTTTTGTTTTCATTCCAAATTCAAAAATCATTTTCCAATCTGTGTCCAAGTCTAACCTAGTTAAGTCTAAAGTCTCAACCCAAATCTCAAATCTAAGGTTTAGATCAATTCCAGTCCAAGTTTCAATTCAATTCAAGGTTTAATTCAACTCCAATCCAATTTCAATCCCAAGCACCAATCCAATTTAATCTAACTCAAATATCCGATACAATTCAATATTCAATTCAAGTTCAAAGCTCGCTCCAATTCAATATCAAACAAAGTTTGACCCGTTGAAGGTAAATTGCCAAGATCAGTGATTTTGTAAACGATTTTTCAAAAATAAAAACTGGACGGGCAATCGCCAAAACAGGCTCCAGATAAAAATATTTTGATGCCGAATAATCAAAATAAAACCGTGCCACCGCAGTTAATTCAGATGAATACCTTTTTAGTTGATTCTCCAACTACGAATTCGATTCCCGTGTTGAAACCCCAGTCAGACATTCTACTGTATTTCCTAATGCGATTCCCGAGCATAGTGTGGGCAACAATCCTTTGAGAACTGGTATCGACAGAACTTGGTCAACCTTTGTATTGAAAGACGAGTTATAAATATTGTTCAGCCTACCCGCATATTTATAGGGCTACAGTAGAGATGTATTGAGTAATTATGACTTAGACTTCTAGTGTGACACAGATACCCATCCAGTTGTTTCCATAATTATGCAAACCTTAGAGCAGTTTCTGTAATTATGAAAATCTTGCAGCGATTTTTACAATTTTCATAAAATACTAAATTACAGTTTACACCACTAAAGAACTATAACTACACTCTAAGCCATAATCTCAAGACCAATTTGCATTGAGTTCATGTTATTAAATGCTTCAC
Organism: Heliamphora pulchella; assembly: GCA_032270985.1. Taxonomy (NCBI): domain Eukaryota; kingdom Viridiplantae; phylum Streptophyta; class Magnoliopsida; order Ericales; family Sarraceniaceae; genus Heliamphora; species Heliamphora pulchella. Next base: position 18,209 of record JAULJZ010185558.1, on the reverse strand, counting down.
TCATCTTTCCACGTTAAGATTCTCGATAATTTAATTTAATTTAATCGGCATCTTAAGAGCTCCTTAAACCCTTTCACTTAACTTATTTGACTACCGAATAATTAAATTCACCTACAGGGTTTGGCCCGGTCAAAACTTATAAATCTCCTTATGGTGGTTTCATCAATTCCGAACTATCGAGACGTAGATTTCGTTAATAATTAATATTCACCATATAATTAATACCGCTATCCAACTTATCGAAAATATAAATCCATATAAGATGCACACTCTAATAAATTAAAATAATGAATATTAAATATACACAAATAATAATTATTTTAGGGTTAAGAGTATAACCACTCTCATAATAACCTTGAGTCGTGAATTAATTTATATAGTCAGCATAAAATTAATTACTCTAATGTGTTTCGTTTATTACATACAAAGTGTACTAGTACAAAGAGTTGGAATAATAGACAACGCTATTATCTGTTCCCCGTAAGCAAGATAGACCTATTAAAACTTTGTGCTACAGTCGTACCGATGGTATGTTAATTTCCATCTAAACTGTGAACAAATACTTATATTCTGCAAGAATCTATAATTTGGTCTTCTGTGTGCAAGCCGTACTCTACACACCATATTAAATACTGTACAGAATAAACGATATCCATGCATAACATTAAAGAAATAATATTGCATACATTGCTCATTAAGATTCTCATAAAATGAAAAATTAATTTTACTAAAATAAAATTAAATACTAAAACCAAATAAATTCATAGTTTTTAGTATACAACTCTAACGCGAACATTTAAAAATAAACAAAATTCAACATCCAAGTGAACCTTCAATCGACAAAACAAGTAAAGAATTCAAATTTTGGCTTACCTCGAGGTTCCTGGAAGAAAGGTGATCATCACGACGGCGGAGGAGAACCTCATGCTCTGTGGCCACATCTAGAATAGTAAACCGCTTCATGCCCGGTGGCCACAAGCGGTGGTGGAGCATGAAGTAGGTAGCCGGATCAAAGGGCCCTTCGATACCTAGCGCACCTCCTCCCTCCAATAACTCGTCGTCACCCGCGACGCCACCACCCACGCAACTGTCGGTATCGCAACCTCCAATACTCGTGGCGCCATTGGCGCCACCTCCTCCATTGCCACCGCCTCAAATGTAGCACCCAACGCCTCATCCACCGCCACTACCACCGCCTACATCACCGACGACTCCAAAACCAACCCTCACCATCGCGGAGAACGCTAACAAGAGAAGAGGAAGGAGGAACATTGCGAATATGAGCCGAATGAGGGAGAATGAGAAAGATGACAGACGAGAGTGAGAGAGTGAGGCACTGAGAGGACGAGAGTGAAAGAGATGAAAAAAGAGCCTCAATTATGTTTTTGTCGAGCTACCCAAGACCCATGTTCTGCTATTGATCTCGTGGTCACGAGATTCGATTCTTTTAAACCTCATAGCCATAACATCCAAACCTAAGCCACCACTTTTGTTCCTCACGGCTGTGACATTTCCCAGCAGTTTCACACAGCCGCCACTTATGAATGTACAGGCAACCAAATATCTACGGTTAATAGTTCTTGCCGCCACTTCTACAAAGTCACGACCGCTATGTCTTGATGCCTCATTCATATGAACATCAACCTTTGAGCATATGCAACCCTAGTTTTGGTTCAATTAGCCAAAACTCTTCTTTTATGCTCCTAAAAATAACCGATCCTCATGACTTTAAACTGAGTAGTAGGTCCCTTCATGCCCTAAAACTAATATTTTCCTTGTTGGTTCTCCTGATGACCTTAAACTAACACGTCAGACCTTCTTATGACCTTAAACTAACTAGTCAGTCCCTTCACGACTTAAAACTGATATTTTTCTTGTTGATCCTCCTCATGACCTAAAACTGACTCACCAGTCCTCTTCATAACCTTATACTGACTTGTCGGTTCCTTCACGACCTAAAACAAATATTTGCCTTATCGGTCCTCTACATGACCTAAAACTGACTAGTCAGTCCCATTATGACTTAAAACTGATATTTGCCTTATCAGTCCACTTCATGACCAAAAACTAATTTGTTGGTCCTCCTCATGACCTTAAATTGACTAATCGGTCCCTTCACGACCTAAAACTGATATTTGCCTTGTCGGTCCCCCTTGTGACCTTAAAATGACTAGCTGATCCCTTTACGACCTAAAATTGATATTTACCTTGTCGGTTCTCCTTGTGACCTAAAACTAACTCGTCGGTCTTCTCATGACTATAAACTAACTAGTCAATCCATTTACGACCTAAAAGTGATATTTACCTTGTCGGTCCTCCTCATAACCTAAAACTGACTCAACGGTCCTCGTCATGACCTTAAATTGACTAGTCAGTCCCTTCATAACCAAAAATAGATATTTACCTTGTCGGTCCACCTCATAACCTAAAACTACTAGTTAGTCTGTTCACGACCGTAGAATGATATTTGCCTTATCGGTCCTCCTCATAACTTTAAACTCTGACCTATCGATCCCTTGACGACCTAAAATTGATAGTTTCCCATTCAGTCTTCTCCATGACCTTAAACTGGCTTGTCAGTTCTTGCACAATCTTAAAATGCCCCTTTGAACCTTTGGTCCTCCTTATAACCTTAAATTGACTCCTCGGTCCTTGCACGACCTAAAAGTTATCCGTTTACCTTTTTGGTCCTTACATGACCTAAAATTGCCCCTAGAATCATCAGTCCTTCTCACGACCTTAAACTGGCTTTTTAATCCTCGCATGACCTTAAAATGCCCCTTTTACCTTCTCGGTCCCATTTAGGATCTAAAACTAATTTGTGGTGAATCTCCGGTCCACGTTACAACATTAAGTGTCTGTATGTTTGCATTACACTCGTTTGTATCATTTTGTATCTACCATGCATCATGATTAGCCTATTTACATCATACGCATTGTCCCACGAACTACGATCGATTTGATCCCTCGCAATAGGGGTACGTAGGAAGCTCGATAAAAATTTAGGTTCGACCATGCTTTTCTGTATGTTTTGTTTGTGCATAAGATTGATAGCTTGTTCAATCGATTTGTCTCTCGAGCTTTTACATTTACTTGCACCATGAGTTGTTGCAGGCTCTATCAAAGAGGGACAACTGTAGACACCCCAATTTGACCAAGCCGAATCTTAGGCACCCATCTCGAATGCTCCCCAATGACGAGAACATGGGAATTGTGCTCAAGGATACTCCCAGGAAAGCAAAGTCAAGAATTCAGTTCAAAACCCGAGAAACCAGCAAAAGCTCTTGGCCGCGACTCTATATCCTCACGGCCGCTACCTTTTTCAAAACCCCAGAATAGACCGTGTCCTTACTCACATGGCCGTAACCTTTTTGTGACCTTAGTTCAGGCTATCACCTTTAGTTCTCATAGCCGCCACCTTTCAAAAACCCTACACCTAGCCGGGACTTTTAAAAGTCATAGTTGTCTCTATTAGTACAAACAAAGGATATGGTCGGCACTATACAAAAGCGTAAAGGTCGCAACCACCACTTTGACACCTTTTTGGACAGGTAGCAACATTCTAGAGAACGTATGAGCACCCACCTTACCTATAAATAGGAGTCTATTTTCACAGGAATTAGAGAGAGAACAACCTGGATGCCCAAGCTCTGTCGAAATCAATCCCTACCCGATATTTTGATATTCATACTATACACTCTCGAGCCTAGTTTGTGATTTTGCATGCGCCGGTGAGGCCTTAGAGCACGTTTGGCTTGGCGGTATTTGATTTTGTGTGCTTAGTTCTCAAAACCCCTGCTCCACCTACCTGATACCTTTGTCAGTTTACTATTTAAGGGCTATGTTAGGGAATCTAGCAAGCTTTCTGGCCACATGCTCCTATAGATGTTGCAAAAAGAGTTATTGCATATCGTTTATCCATGCTTTGCACCATTCCTGGTATTATAAGGTATATTCTTGACTCTATTCAAAAAGTATACTGAGTGCAAACTTACCAACCTTAACATATTTCCTATAGCTTATTATACCATTTTTTTAGGATCAACAAGTCTTTTAGGACTATGTAATTTTCCTTTTTATGGATGCTTTTGTTTGTATAGTTAGCACCCCGTTTAGGTTAGTTTTCCTTTACCCATTCCATTGCTGAACAATAGTTTGTTTCGAGTTTAGACCTGGCTAACGAGTCCTTCAGTTTGCATGAGTCTTTTTAGTTTAGTAACCTGGGATAATAGCTCTGTGCAGGGAAGAACCTATACGCACTTTGGCCTAATCTTCGAGTGGAACACTCAGATGCGTAGATCATTTGAGGTTACCGATGGCCGACCCAAAATTGATTATGACAGATATGATGAGGGCAATCCTAAAATTACAGTGGATAGTCGAGGGGGTTAACACTGTTGTGGATAATCAGGCCGGAATCAAGACTGAGTGTCAAGCACAAATTCAGGCCTTATAGACCCAGGTTGTAGAACTAATGCAGTTCTCCTGAACGGCCAAGAGGACGGAGTAGTAGACAATCTTTAGGACAAAAATGTGGAACCCGAGGGAGCCCAACAAGCAGCTGCACATCTTGTTTAGATGGGAGTATCAAAAATTCTAGCCACAAAAGAGTTGATTTTGTCTAAGAAGGTTGATAAATTGGAAAAGATTCTCAAAAAATCTCGAAGGGTTGAGGATTACACGTTGGATGTGGAAAGACTCTATCAGTTCCCTAATGCTAAGCTTCCTAAGAAGTTTAAGATGCCTGATATTGAGAAGTTTGATGGAATTGGAGACCGAAGGATCCATTTGAGGATATATGTGGGGACCTTATCACCAATGGGGATTAGTGATGAGTTGAAGGCCCAACTCTTCCAGCGATCTTCGTTAGGAGCCGATCAGAAGTGGTTCTTATATTTGGTTGCTACAAAGACGATAACTTAGGAGGACATTGCTACCGCATTTGTTAACACAGTATAACTACAACATTTAGCTTGATGTAACTATTCAGGAACTTGAGACAACTAACAGCTATGAAATGAATAACCCTAACAACTAACTACCCAAAATCAACCCCATAACTGAAGCTAACAGCTAACTACCCTAACAACTAACATCTTGATGTCAATAACCCTAACAATGTCACTAACTTTGTGCGCCAAAGCTATGAAGTGAACTTGTTGAACCCCAATCCGAGCCAGTCTAATTCATCCACCCAGCCAACTACCCAAAATTGACCCCGCAACCAAAAGAGAACTTTCACCTAACTCACTGTACCTTTGACCTCTATCTTAAGCCACCTGATTCAGAGGGGTTTCCTAAAGTCTTTGGAGCCAATCTTGCCACCAAATCCTTTGCCACCCAAATACAAACCAACCCAGTATTGTGTCTTCCACCAAGGGTAAGGTCACTTAACCAACAACTGCATAAGGCTTTGGCATGAGATTCAGGACTTGATAGATAACAAGGTAATTCCTCCACCTACTGTCGTCCAGAAGCTAAATGTGACCACCAACCCTCTGCCGAACCATGCAACTCAGCAGAACGTGAATGCCATTGGAGAAGGGTCAAAAAGTTTTGATCCTACAAAATTTAGTCTCTATGACATAACCAAAGCCCATTGTAGCTCAGACGTCCAATCGAGAGGTGTTCCTGATAAATGACCTTACGAAAGATTTAATAGAAGATGGCTTTAATGATTTCCCAATCTTTATCATTCATGAGGGAGAAGGTCTTCCCCCATTTGAAGGGAACGATGAAGAGGATGAAGAAGTCAAGCATTTGTGGGAAGATTTGGCACGCTTTAAAGCGTTTGATGATTTGAAAGAAGCCAGGACAGATATCAAATGGTATATTCTGACCGTTTTAAGTGTTGATACAATACGGCACAAAAAGGCGGCCTGGTATGGGGAAGCCGAGCTGAGTTTTACGGTTGGAGAGACAGAGAAAGCAATGTCAGAGAAAAGTGAATCCTCAAAAGAAAAAGAATTTGATTGCAAAAGCAGACAGGAATAGAGTTCAGCAGCTAAAGAAGAGACCGAGAAAAAGAAAGAGCATGAATGGAAAGGGAAAGATCTACCCCAAATGAAACTGTTGAGAATTGTGGGTCCTGTATTCGACCTCTTGGAGTACATCATTTCTCTACAGGAGCCAAAATCGAGAACTCCTTTACCTAATGGGCTAACTTTATGCTCTCTCGACGCAGGAGAAATCTTATACCAAGAAGAGAACAATCTATGAAAAATATAAGAAGTGGAGCAAGAATTTATGGATATTGAATACGATGAAGAGGAAGATGTTCTAAAATGGCACCTGATTATTGAGGAATCGTATGACCATGGGGGCCCGTGGAAACCTTGGGTCCCTTCCCCACCAAATGACTATGAGGACCTGTTTGATGAGGTATCATTGCCACAGCTCTTTGAGCTAGAGACTGCCATTAGTGAAGAATCTCTTTGGTTTGTGCAAAATGTAATGTGAATCGAAGAAAACCTTTAGGGAATCAGAGGAACTAATGGAGAAGACAATCAAGGAAATATAAGCACAAACGATTTATATGCTTTGTGAGGAAAAGGATACCCAGTGGCTGAAATTCGAGAAGTAAGTGATCAGTTCGAGGGCTTATGGGAACCCGAGGAGCAAATTAAACATTTAACGAGAAGTGGGAGGCATTTTAAACCAACACAGTTACAGAAGGGGCAGCCAACTAGGGGCATGGAGGAATCAAGAAAGCAAGTGGAGAAACAGAATGGTGAAGAAGAAGAAGACATGGTTCTAAAGCAGCTCAAGAAGACGTAGGAAAATGTGAGTATCTGAGGGTTACTCGTGGCATCTCACAAGCACTGGTAAGCTATTTTGAAGGCTCTCAATAGCATGGACATTCCAATCGATGTTTCTCTTGACCAATTGTTTAGAATACTCATGCCCGAAAAATAATCTAATATTATCGCCTTTAGTGATTAGGATTTTTCGACGAAAAGTCACCCCATAACATGCCATTACATTTAACTATCGAGTGTTTGGGGAAATAGGTGCCGATTGTCTTAGTTGACGGGTCCGCCCTCAACATATGCCCACTATGAACTGCTTATTGTTTAGGATTAAAGATGCATGACTTTAAACAGAGTGCGCAAGGAGTGCGTGTGTATGACAATACACGAAGAGATGTCTTGGGGTTGGTGACTTTTACTATAATAGTGGGGCCACTCGAAAGAGAGGTAGAGTTTCATGTCCTCGATGTGCTAGCATCGTTCAATCTGTTGTTAAGAAGACCATAGTTACACGACTCTTCGTTTAGAGCAGTTCCGCCGACCCTGCACCAAAAAGTGAAGCTGATCAAGGAAGGAGTAACTGTCACCATACTGGGTGAAACTGGCTTGCTAACCTCGCTTGGTGATGCTACCCCGCTTCTCGAGATTCAGCATGGAAAGGAAGATCTCCTTCTAAATGGGTTCGACTTCGATGAGACTAAGGCTGTGCAAGTTATGATGAATGAAGAAGAGAACTATGTGAACCCCAAAGTGGTGGCCATTATGAAAGGGATATCCTATTTTCATGGAATGGAATCGGTCAAGCACCTACGAGGAATCTCAAAACCAATTCCTATGCACCACAATTTCCATAAATACGGACTTAGGTACAAGCTAGAGTTGAAAGAGTCGAGTCTGGGAAAATATGGACTGACGCTATACGGACGCTTTATCGAGGAAGGGGATAACTTCCCCAACTGTGGGTTCCCCAAGCCATGGATAGAGGAGAAGACTAACCAGAAGTTGTTAGGGCTAGAGATTTTTTTTGGCCATCAGTTGTCTGATAGTGAAAAGACTAAGCAGAGATATGGCAGATGGGCGTCACAAGAAAAGTACCGATAGACTGGGCCCATCACTGCGAAGAAGGAAATCTGGGTTCTTTCTTCAATGAAGAGATGGCCCAAGCACATATAGGCAATGATGAGGAAGACAAGAACGTGCTGATGATGGATGCCGAAGTTCTTACGAATTACACCACGCTTATCATGGATGCTGATGTGATGAAAAGAGTTAGTCTTTCAAGTCCTTTTGTATGCATGATGTAACAAGTGGACTGAAGTCCGAGTCTGTTGAATCTATTTTTATCAAGTCTGTTAACAATGTCTGTAACGATGAATCTACCAAGAGTGCGTCTGTTGGCAACCTGAGCCCTTTTTGCTTTGAGTCTCAAGTTGTAACCCCCTTTGAAGTTAATGAAATAAAAATGGACTTTGTTTATTTCTCTGTGTCTCAAATATTTTACATTGATTCTAAAAATTTTAAAGAATTCAATGGGGATATCCTCCAAGAATTAAAACTTTTAATTGAAAAGGAAGAAGAAATGCGAGCTAAACTTGTAATAGAAGGAATCATTTTAATAAATCTTAATAATGAAAAGGATCCATAGATAATTCAGGTTGGTTCTATGCTCTCATCGGATGAACGAGAACAATTAATCTCTTTATTAAAAGAATTTAAAGATGTTTTTGCATCGTCCTACGATAATATGCCCAGCGTAGATCTCGACATTGTACAACACCAAATCCCCCTTTACCCTGATGCTAAACCCGTCAAGAAGAAGCTCATAAGGATTCGGCCAAATTGGGGTGTTAAGATTAAGGAGGAAGTCACTAAGCAAATAGGTTCTGGATTTCTCATGGTCACGAAGTACGCAAAGTTTGTTGCCAATATCATCCCACTACCAAAGAAAGATGGAAGGATCTGAGTGTGTGTCGACTTTAGAGATCTTAACAGGGTTAGTCCTAAGGACGACTTTCCTCTCCCTCACATAGATGTGCTGGTAGACATCACTGCCAGGAATGCGCTTTTGTCCTTTATGGATGGATTCTTAGGATATAACCAGATTTTAATGCGCCGAAAGACCAAAAAAAGACCACCTTCACGACACCTTGGGCAACCTATTGTTATAGGGTCATGCCATTCGGATTGAAGAATGCGGGAGCAACCTACCAAAGGGCTGCAACCACGTTGTTACACTATATGATACAAAAGGAGGTGGAGATATACGTGGATGACATGATCGTGAAGTTCAAGAGTAGAGAAGGGCACATCATCGCACTAAGGAAATTCTTCAAACAAATAAGAAGGTACAGGAAGCTCTTGAACCCACAGAAGTGTTCTTTTGGAGTTATCGCAGGAAAGATGCTCGAATTTATGATCACATAGCGAGGCATAGAAGTGGAACCATTGAAGATCAAGACTATCCTTAAAATGCCTCTCCCAAAGACCGAGAAGGATGTAAGGAGTTTTCTGGGAAAGATTTAGTTCATGAGTCGATTTATTGCCAAGTTGACCACTACTTGCGAACCTCTATTTTGACTCTTGAAGAAGGGGACCAAGTTTTAGTGGGATCAGCAGTGTTAAGACGCTTTCGATACCATACGGTAGTACCTGTAAAACTCTTCAGTTCTGTCACCACCGAAACTCGGTAATCCTTTGACACTGTATCTATTAGTGACTAACTCAGCAATGAGGTGCATGCTTACACAAGAAGATGAACCCAAGGCCAAAAAAGCTATCTACTATTTAAGCAAGAAGATGATGGAATGTGAGCATCGATACACGTTTTAGAGAATACTTACTGGGCACTAGTTTGGGCATCCAAGATGCTACGCCATTATATGCTAGCATACCGAGTTATTTTGATCTCAAGAATGGACTCACTCAAATACCTTTTTGAAAAGCCAGTGTTGATAGGAAAGTTGGCTCATTGGTTGCTAATGTTAGCTGAATTCGACTTATAGTATGTTACAAGGAAGTCAGTAAAAGGGAGAGCAGATGCAGAATTTTTGGCCAACCATCTCATCGAAGAAGAAGAAGAACCCGAATTTGAGTTCCCTGATGAACAAGTATTGGAGATCAAGAAGGATCTGTGGACATTATATTTCGACGGAGCTTCGAACTAATATGGATAAGGGATAGGGATACTCCTAATCACCCTTGATGACTCCCATATCCCTTTGGTTTACAAGTTGAGTTTTGAGGTTACTAACAATCAAGTTGAATATGAAGCTTGTTTAGCCGGATTGAAAGTTGCCTTGGAACTAGGGGTAAGGAAGTTAGAAGTTATAGTGGACTCATCTTTCGTCGTCTCCCAAGCAAAAAAAGAATGAATGGTTAAAGTGGAGAGGTTGATCCAGTATCACTGAGAGCTCAAAATGATAATCCCCAGCTTTGAAAGTGTGGTATTCACTCACGTCCCAAGGTTACAAAATAAGTTCGTTGATGTCTTGGCTACTCTAGCATTAATGATAGACATACCACCCTTGGAAATTCAGCAAAGAGATACACCCGCAATTAATGATATTTCTACTATCCGAGAAGTTAACAATGGACTACCCTGGTACCATGACATTTGAAATTTCATTGAGAAAGGAGAGTATCCTAGTCAAGCTAGCAAGAAAGACCAAGGGCGATCAGGATACTTGTCGCGCAGTTTGTGATCTGTGGAGGAAGACTGTACAAGAGAAGATATGTGGGGGTTAATAAGTTTTGTGTTAACACAGAAGAGGGACACGAGTTGATGAAAGCGGTTTACAGAGGAGTTTGCAGGCCTCATATGAATGGAATAATGCTAGCCAAAAAGATCCTGCGCCATGGATACTTTTGGATGATAATGGAGATGAACTATCACCAGATTGTTCGGAGATGCCAAAAATGTCAAGTTCACACAAACCTTATGCATATGCCGCCATCTCAGCTCTATAAGATGACGTCACCTTGTCCGTTCTCAATTTGGAGAATCAATGTGATAGGAAAGATCACACCCAAGGGATCGAATGAACATGATTTTATCCGCGTACCAAATTTTGAATTAATTAAATAAAAAAATATTTAATCTTAATAAATTATTATTTTCAAAAATTGCGTAATGTGAAAATAAAATATTTTGAATTCTTTTAATCACTACCTTTGTTGTAAAGCTAAAGGAAAAATTGTGCATTCATCGGTCATTTTGTTTGTTATGCATTAAAACTCGAAAAGATGTTTTGGAACTTTTCAGATCGTGTGATTTTCGAATTTAATAAATTTATTTTAATTAAACTGATTTTTATAATCCTCATAAATATTTTAAAATTTTAAGTGAGAGAGAGAATTTAATTACAGATAAATCTCGCGATCTCCATCACTAGTTTTTAGGCGATGTAATTAATTATGCGTGTTGACAGTAAGGCCTTCCTCCCCATCGAACAAGATTAATTGTGGTATTACCAATATAAACCTCCTATAGGGATAATTTTGGATAATTGTTAGTATATATCACTTCTCCATCTGAAAGGTTCATTGCGAAACGATTGTTTCAGGATTAGGAGATGGGCACTTAGTTGTAAATAATAATATCCTCTCCATCTAAGTCACTGCTATTATTTACTAGTGCGAAGTTATGCCAGCTATTTAATTTTACTTGGCAGGATCAGTTGTCTAGATAGTAAAATTAATAGAAATTGGCCTATCTGGACAAACGATAGATAGTAGACGTCCTCCCATCGAGGCATGCTATTCACAGGATATTAGGCTACTTGCAAATTTTTTTTAAATGGTAGAGGGAACCAATTTTAAAATAAATTTAAAGTTTTGCTTGTTATAATTAACGGTTATTTTAATTGTGATTCTCAAGATTAAAATAGTATTCAGTCCACTGGTTAATATACATAAAAAGAACAAACTAATGGGATTGAATTTTGTTGACTAAAAATGTAACTTTGATATAACTTTAACTACCAAGAGTATTCTTTCAATGCTAGGAAATGTGTTTATTTCTGAAAAGAATTCTTCCTCTAGGCTAAAAGACATGAAGAAAAAAAGTTCAGAAACAAGGTGACACGGTTTCCAAGGTAGTTAGTGGGCCACGCACTGGTGTGAAAAGGTCAAAAGACAAATGTTTTCACTGCAACTAGATACGATACTGGAAAAAGCAATGTCCTGTTTATCTCAACAAGCTGAACAATCAGGATAAGTTCTGCTCACTGGTTGTGAAAACATATTTAGTGGTGTTATCTACCGGTGCCTGATGTGTAGATACAAAAGTCACTAATCATGTCTGCAATTCATTGTAGGGATTCTAAGAAACCCAACAACTTAGTGATGAGAAGATTTACCTACATATGGACAATAATACAAAGGTGACAGCTGTTGGAGTGGGAGATGTCACTCTCAGTTTGAGTAGAGATCGGGTTTTAATATTGAGAGATTGTCTTTATGTACCTTCTATTAAAATAAACTTATTTTTCATTTTTAGATTGGTTAAAGACGAATATTTTGTTTATTTTAATAACTCTATGGTTATTAAGGATAATAAACAGGTTATCTATTCTGCTACATTGGTGGATGATCTTTATGTTATTACTTCAATCTCTCTTGCACTACAACTGTCCGAATTTAATAACACATCTAATTTACCGTATAAGAGAAAATTTTCTTTTTTAATGAACCAAAGGTTTGTTTGGTACTTACACTTATGTCATATTAATCTAAAAAGGATAAATAGACTAGTAGAAGATGGATTTTTGAGTTCATTGAAAGTGGAGGCACTTTCAGTCTGTGAATGCTTTTTAGAGGGTAAGATGACCAAGAGGCCATTTTCGGCCAAAGGCTATAGAGCTAAAAAAATCGTTGGAACTTGTTCATTCTTATGTGTGTGGTCCTATGCCAATCCAGGTTAGAGATAGTTTTGAGTACTTCGTTAGTTTCATTGATGACTACTTAAGGTATGGATACATTTACCTAATGCACGTAAGTCTGAATGTTTTGAAAAATTCAAAGAATTCGAGGCAGAGGCGGAGAAGCGTCTGGGTAAAAGTATCAAATCACTATGATCCGACCATGGTGAGGAGTTCCTCTTTAGAGAGTTTAGGGACTACTTGTCGTCAGAAGGGATTATATCCCAGTTGACTGCACCAGGCACTTCACAGTAGAATGGTGTAGCAGAAAGAAAGAATAGGACTCTTATGGAGATGATAAGGTCAATGATGAGTTATTCAAAATTACCCGATTCATTTTGGAGACTCACATTAGAGACAGCAGCTTATATTCTAAACTTGGTACCTTCTAAGTTAGTACCTTCTACTCCCATAGAATTATGGACTGGGCGCAAGCCTAGTCTGAGACATATTCAGATTTTGAGGTGTCCAGCACATGTGCTGAAACGGAACACGGGTAAGTTAGAACCGAGTACATAAGTCTGTTTCTTTGTGAGGTATCTCAAGGGAATGAATGGTGGTTTATTTTATAATTTTAAGGATCAGAAGGTCATTGTTAGCACCAATGCCCATTTCTTGAAAGAGGATTATATTATGGATCACAAGCCTAAAAGTGAAATTTTTCTAGAAGAACTGAGAGAAAATACTAGTTGAATGGAAGATGAACCATAAGTCACTGATATCCCATTGCCTCGTCGTAGTGAGAGGATTATTGGGATAGGTATAAATCACGATTAGGGTGCTACCATTAACATGCCTGAAGAACATATGGATAATGGTGCACAAGGATCAGATTCTGCACAGCATGTTACTGTTAGTACACAGACGCAGGTAGTGTCTCATCATAGTAGGAGGGTTGTTCATCAACCCGATCGGTATATGTTCTTGGGAGAGTCTTTTGATAAGATCCCAACAGAACTGGATACCAAGCCCTGTAACTACAATGAAGCACTCCAGGACAAAAATACAGATCTTTAGCAAAAGGCTATGAATTCAGAGATATAATTTATGTATTCTAATCAGGTTTGGAATCTTGTAGAACCACCTGAAGGGATAAAACTCATCGGATGTAAGTGGATCTACAAGAGGAAGAGAGAAGCAAATGAAAAGGTTAAAACCTTCAAAGTTAGGCTTGTTGCAAAAGGGTTCACTCAAAAAGTAGGGATCGATTATGAGAAAACCTTTTCGTCAGCAGCCATGCTTAAGTCTATCTAGATTCTCTTATCTATTGCGGGTCATTTCGATTACAAAATTTAGCAAATAGATGTCAAGACAGCTTTCCTTAATAGAAGTCTTGACGAGTGTATCTATATGAACAAAAATAAGTGAAAAGTGTGTGAAGAAAAGTGACATACCTTCACTAAATTGGCCATAACGTTTTCTACAAAATGAATTTTGGTATGAGGTCTGAACCATTGGAAAGTCTACTTCCGGGGCTTCAGTTTGAGCATAAGAACGACCCCATTTGGAGTTCGGATGAAGGAGATAAACTTGTTCAAAGTCAGACCAACAGCGCAATCGCAGAGACCGATCGATCGGTCTAGAGACGGATCGATCGGTCTGTGATGGACAGAGGCTATAAATTTCGGTTTTTCGGTTTGTTTTGTCATTCTTTTCCTCTCACCTCTCTCTCTAAAGCTTAGGAGTGATCTAGGGTTTGGCTTATGGAGGTTCAAGAGGGTTTCTATGTTCGTTGGAGGCCAAGATCTTGCCGTTTCCTTGCGCGAGCTACCGTAGGAGAGTGCGGATGTTCGTGGAAAGCTCTTCCGTAGCCGCTTATGTTGGGTTTTGATGGATTGGAGCTCACACGAGGCTTAATCCTTGATGGTGGAACTTCTATGAGGTAGGATCTAGACTAACCCTTGTGATTTGTAGTGATTTGTGTTGATACTTTATTATAAGAATAAACCCTAGCATGAGACATATATATGATTGAGACTTGAGTTGGGTTTTGAGGAAATTTGATGGGATGTATTAAGTTCATAGAGAATGAACAAAAATTAAGAGTTTAGATTTTGTTATATCGAGATAAATTGATACAAAATGAACTAATGTTACAATTCTAGCTAAAGTTAAGAATGGTGGAGCCACTTGATAAAACATGGAATTTTGGAAAAATTGAGTCTTTCATCATGGTTTTAGGAGTTTATTGTACAAAAAGGTTTCCGGTTGAATTTTTTTTACTTTATATAAATTCATGTGTCCCGATGGATGTTTTGGAATGGTTCTTCCTTCTTTTTAAAGGATTTTTCTTTGCCTAAAATGTGTTGAAAAGTACATAGAATCCTTTAAATGTTGAAAATCAAATTTTAGCTTGAAAAAGGACCTAGAGCAGGACGGATTGATAGACCGATCGATCGGTCTATCAAGCGGTCTTTTGAGGCTCCCGATTCTTTTGTACAGGTAAGGGACCAATTGATCGGTAATCGATCGATCGGTCTAACAGTTTTCAAACCCTTTGTGTTTTGTTTAAACGTTTGACACTTGGGAGATTTGGAATACCCTTTTTCACTAATTAAACCCTCAGTTGGACGTATTTGAAAAATATTTTGAACTCGTTTCTCGTCTTTGTTTTAAAATTGGGTTGATTAAATGCTAGCTTTAGTGGGTTTTGGATCGTAAAGTGGGTTATTGAAGGGTTGTGATTTGGCATGGTCATATTATAATATAAAATTCTAAGCTTTTGGAAAGAATAAATGAGTTTTTAAATGTATTTATACATACATATGATGGGTGCTTCCTTTTCAAATAATATGATTACTATTGAATTTAATCTCGTGTTGATCCGTAATGAAGTTGCTCAAGAATATGAGAATCATGATAACTTACATGTTGAAGTGATGATGCATGATGCATAAGTTATGAAAGAAAATTTGAGTACCAAAACGAAATACTATATGATTATAATTGAGTTAATATTTATGTCGGTATTTAGTGACATTGAGTAATGATGTGAACTATGGGAAGTTACATAATGAAACTATTAACTTGAGTTGAAACCCTATGGTTGAATGTGGAATATGCTTAATAAGGGGCTACGGTCCTGCGGTGAAAGCCCACGAAGCTTCTTGCATAATGAGGGGCTGTGATCCTGCAGTCCTGCGGTGAAAACCCGGAAGGTTCATGAATTAAGTTGAGATGGAGGCTCCGCGGCATAAGACCGAAAACTTGCGCAAGATGGGGATCACATGCCCACGTGCTAGTCCCCGAAATGTGATGTTGTGTCGTGGTGAGTTATAGAGCTATTTATTAACCAATGGTTTCGCGTAGCCTATTGGGATAATAGCGAGGGGTTTCTATAAGCTGCACGCAATGCTGGTTCATTGTTGTGATACGATTTTTGTGAAAAATCGAGTAATAAAAATGTGATTTAGTTTTTGTGAAAAATTGGGTAACAAAAAAATGTAAAAGAAAGGAATTTTGGAAAAAGGTTTAATAAATGAATAACATGTCATGCGTAGGTATGTGCGTGGGAATATATAAAGAATGTATGAAACTTGCATTTTTATTCTGGTTGCACCCATCACACCTCACAAATCATGCTTAGCATAGAGTTAGTCTTTATCCTACGAGTTTCAGCTCATGTTTGTGTACTAAAACATTTCAGGTTCTGAGGATTTGAGCGTGGCTAAAGGGATGCAAGTTGGGAAAGCCTAGAGGAAAGATTTGCTTCATTGTATTTAAATTATGGTTGTATTTAAAATTTTGAAAACTGGGTTTATCTAGTTTGAAATTTTTGAATTTACTCTTGAAAGGAAATGTTTTTCTTATGATGTAGAAAACTTTCAATGGACATAGTTCGCATAAAGTATGACTTGAAGTTCAGGATATGTGAGACAATTTGACTGCTCAATGATGTTTGTATTCTTATATATTTCAAACTCAAACCTTTCATAAAAAAGACTTATTGTTAGTGACCTTTGTATACAAGACAGTTGGGTTGGTTCACGGATCCTCGGGGTCGGGGTGTTACAAATGGTATCAGAACTCTAGGTTCGTATACTTAGGAGCCGTGGGAAGTTACGATGACCTATATATGAGAGTTGTTTGATGAGATTGGGCGCCACTACACATCATGAATTGTGTACTTGCTTGAGTTTGCGGTTGAATTATTTTGCGCATGTTATGTGTTTATATGAGCATGGTGGTTGAGTCTTGGGGTGATGTGGCGTGTCAATTGGCGTCCGATCAACTACTTTGGGGTTCGAAATAGAAAATCATTTGGCCGACGCTCTTTGTATGAGTAATCTGAATTAGTTGCCCGAATTGTCGCATTACTTTGAGGCTTTCCCTCAGTATGTGAATATGTGTTGGTGTGATGTGACCAGGTGGTGGGTAGTGTATAGCTTAGTTTTAGAAGGTTATGTTGAGTTTAACCTAGTTGGGAGTTATGATATCTTTTTTATAAGAGTTATGCCTGAGGGATTAAGGTGAGTTGTGGTCCAGATGGCGGCGTAGATTGTGGGAGTATGACTTAGTGGTCAGTGATTGTGGTGGATGTAAGTCCGTGTGTTGTATCCATGTGAGTTGGGATGACTGTAGTAGTTGCCTGCTGGGGGTTAGGCTTCCATTAGCTTGATGAATGAGTGTGGTGGATGTAAGTCCGTGTGTTGTATCCATGTGAGTTGGGATGACTGTAGTAGTTGCTTGTTGGGGGTTAGGCTTCCATTAGCTTGATGAATTAGTGTGGTAGGGTGTTTGAAATCTCTCGGAGGTTGAATCTTGTGGTTGGACATTTGATGTGGTTTTGGGCGCATTGTGGATTATGTATGTCATGGGCCGTGCTATGCCTTGAGCCATGCTGTGTCATGAGCCGTGTGCCTTGAGATTGGGTATGGATGGGAGCATAGTGGATGAGAGCATAGTGGACGGGAGCGTAATAATCCCTAGCCTAAGGTGTGTTAGAAAGTCTGAGCTTAGACTGTGTTTGGTAGCTAAAGTGATGCCATATAGTTTTGAGAGTCTATGGATGGCCCTTGAGTTCTTTCTGGTGCGTCGCTGGGTTACATCATTTGATAGAAGTTGGAAGTTGTACGATGATGAGTATAAGGGTTGGATATGTTATCGACGAATTGATTCTCGAGCCTTATATACGTATGTATGGTGTATGGTAAGAATATGAATGTGAGTGTATAAGGCTTATGGGATAGGTGATAGGTGTTGTTGGTGTGATTAGCTTGGTTGTTTTCGGACAGCGTGTTGATAGGTAGAGATCCCTTAAGAGGAAGATGACGGTGGTTTGTATTTGGGCTTAAGTTCTAAATGTGGTGGTGTTATTTTACCCTCAGAGGCTAGTAAGGCGGTGGTACCGTTTAGTCTAGAATTGGAAGGCGAGGTTTGTTTGCTTGTGTTGTGTGTAGTGGCTTTTATGTCCAGATAGCTATGTGCTGATGGTGCTTGTATGGTGACATAAGAGATGAGTGATTTCGAATGAGTGCTATATGTCCTCTGATGGAGGTATCAGAGCTGCGAGTTTGAAACTATAGCATGGTTTTGCCTATTT
>JAULJZ010185548.1:0-21741 GCA_032270985.1 Heliamphora pulchella | reverse complement strand
GATAAATTTATCTGTTAGGCATAAATAAGTATACAGATAAATTTATGTGTTTGCATTATCCGTGTTGATATGTAAATAAATAAATTTAGGGGCTTTCAGCGAAAGGTCAAAAAAAAAGTTTTAACGCGCAAGATCTATCAACAAAATTTTTAACGCGTGAAATCCAATTGCTTACAACACAAATAAATTTAACACAAATAAATAAATTTATATGTAATACATACAGATAAATTTATCTGTCATCTTATTTTATGCAAGATAGATAAATTTATCTGTGTTCATTATACAGATAAATTTATCTATGTATTTTCAAAATATGTATCAAGCAAACAAATAAATTTATCTGTCTTACATAAATAAGTATACAGATAAATTTATCTGTATAAATAACACTGTACTTTTTCAAAACACGTATAAAGCACACAGATAAATTTATATGTCTGCTTCTTTATGCAAGATATACAAATAAATTTATCTGTGTACTTTATACATATTTTTAAAATACACAAATAAATTTATCTGTTCTAGGGTCCAACTAAATCTCGCACGTTAAAATTGGATCTCGCGCGTTAAAATTTCTTATGGTGGATGAAAAACAAAATCGACGCTATTTTAAGGATCTAAAACTAATTTTTCGATAAATTTATCTATTAGGCATAAATATACAAACAGATAAATTTATCTGTTTGCATATTAAACAGATGAATATCAAACAGATAAGTTTATTTGTTTGCATGATATTTTTAGAGGAAATCACGCAATTGGAGCTTGCGCGTTAAAAATTTTGTTGATGAATCTTGCGCGTTAAAACTTATTTTTTGAACATTTGACTGAAATCTCCCAAAATAGTATTGTTTGGCATATATGATCTTTTGTCTTGAGCTTAATCTATATTTGCAGCTAGAATCATAATAACAGTGGTAGCTCAATTAGTTTAGTCTTAAGTTTACTCTACAATGGTTATATTTCAAATAAATGGTGGGTCAAAAAAAAATAAGGTGCACGCAAGTTAGTCCAAATTCTTGATTACAAAAAAAGTGATAACTATAATACATGTATTTTTTCATTTTAAAAAAATCGTATATTAATATTTTGATATAACTTTTTAGTTGTTCAAGATTCTGTAAAATACTTCTTTCAACCTTTTTTTTTTTTTTTTCTACGTAGATTCTTACTTCTCATGTTCATATTTTTTGTTTGGTCAGGTCAATGTAAAAAGCCTTATGAATGGGGCTGTGGTGACTGGGGGAGGCTCAAACCCTAGACCATTAATTTAAATCTTAATCACTTTGACCTAGAACCAAGATTTGGACATCTGACATTGAATGCTTTGGAGCTACTTTTTTATTCAACAACAGCAAACCCACAAACATATATGTATGTGTGGGAATATGTTCATATAATAAGATGCTTTATACTTTTAAAATTTTATTTTTTTCTCTAATATATTTGGAAAACTAACGACTGAGATTAAATCTTAAATTCCACTGTCAAAACATCATACTTTTGAAGATGCATTCTCTTTTCTTAACACATTTTTTTAAAAATAATAATGTTATGGTAACCATGTTTTTGTTATTATTTTTAAATATCACATGATCCGATATCGTTATAAACTCACTTCAACTCATCTCGGCAATCTAAACTATACAACTTGTAGAGCTCGTTGAAAAAATTTGCCACTCAAAAAATTAAATTCATTGAATATAGGTAATCACACACAATCTTATAACATTTATTTAGATGGGTAAGTGTAATTTTCAAAATAGGTAATCAATTTCACTTAAAGATAAATGTTCTCAGATAATATTGTGGTTATTGATGCTTGATTAACTCTTTTTTTTTTTTTATAACATAAATCATCTTTTCAATGAGTTTTTAGTGAGTTCTACAATATGTACGATTTGGATCGCCTAGATGACTCAATAACAGTTTAACTTTATGGCTAAAGACTAAAGTTCAAGTTTTAGAAAAGTCTAATCCAAGATTTAATGTCAAAGGTCAGATGCAGTTGCATCCAAAGACATTTGACTATCATGAATTGAGATGAGGAGTAATTATTAGTAAGTTTGGCACCACTGATTTAAAATTATTACAACCACACATTTACATTAAATTTATATACTTGGTGGTAAATTTTATATAAATATGCAACTATAATAATTCGAGACTATATAATTACGAACCGCCTAATATTTTCTCCTAAAAGCAGGATGGTCATCTTATACGCGGGCTTGTGGTTTGTTAGATTTTAGTTGTGGTTTGTTAGAGTTTAGTAAAAGTTATAGCTTGTGATTTGTTAAATTTTAGTGAAGGTTGAAACCCTTTAAATTTTAGTGAAGGTTCGAACCCTTTAGCCCAAGAGTTAACCTTTTTAGTGCAAAGTTTAGCTCTTTAGAATTTATATAATCAGTCATTCTACGTACACAGAATCATTAACAAAAAACTCTTTCAAGCATTCATATATATATATATATATATATATATATATATATATATGACCCACAATACATGTAAACTCCACAAGGATATGAATAGTTGAGATGTAGTTGGTTCTGTAGTTGACTTCTGGATAACTAGAACTTTTTTTATATATAATTAAACCACTCTCCTTTTTGTCATTTGGATTCTCTCCCTATCTCTCTCATGGAGCAAAAGTCCCAGCCTCCAAAGTGGGAATTCAAAGTTTCAGCAAGGCTAACACAATCTACTCCAGACCAAATATGGCATCTTTTCAAGGACTTCTTCAACCTACACAAGTGGTTTCCAAGACTACCCACTTGTTATGGCATCCACGGCGCCAGCGGAGAGCTCGGTTGCATCCGATACTGTGCCGGCTTTGCAATCCCATCTCACCGCAATGGTGGCAATGACAACGGTGATAACTCCGTTAGCTGGTCCATGGAGAGGTTGATAGCCATTGATCCCGCTGACCGGATCATTAGCTATGAGATGGTTGACTCCAATATTGGCTTCAAGTCATACATTTCAACAGTCAAGATCATTCCTGGGGCCGGTGACGGTCACGACAAGGGGTGCATGATTGAGTGGTCATTAACCGTCGATCCGGTGGAGGGGTGGAGATTGGAAAACTTGGTGAAGAAGTATGAAAGTGGCCTGCAGGGCATGGCACAGAAAATGGAGGAAGCCCTAGGGAGATCAGAACAAGGAGGGCAGTAGTAGTTTATGCGATAGTGGATGGTTGTTTTGTTGCTTCTGTCCTCCTCTTCTGTAATCTTTACAAGTAACTTTAAGGACTTGTTCGGTTTGGGTTAACCTGATTAATAAATAAAAGTGCTATCCAAAAAGTCATTTTGCTAATAATTCACAGCAATAACAACCAAGTCTTAAAGTTGATTTATTAAGGATCAAAGTAAATACAAAAGTAGTACATTAAATACAAGAGATCAGATCAATTTAAATTCAAGAAACAAATCACCAACCTAATCCATGACTTGATATATAATCATCACTACCGACTATCAACGTTTTCGAGATTGCCCGCACTTAATCTGTTCTCCATCCAATCAATGATATCCCATGCAACTTCCTCCCACTCGGGCTCAAAGAGAAGGTTGTGCAAGAAACCATTGTAGAGTTTTATGTCCTTTAACCGAGATGCTGCCTCATTGTACAACTCCTGGGAGGCTAATGGATCAGTAACTTTATCTGCAGTTCTGTGCAGGACAAAGAATGGGATTGTCACGGATTTGAAGTTTCAGACCAAATAGGACGAAATTCACAAACTCTCATGGCCTGTTCGGACCCTCATGGGTCCAGTGTAGACAAATGGGTCCGAATACTTCGCCAAGAGTGCTGCCGGATCCCTCGAAACTGGAATGCCCCTTTTGTTGGCTCCTTTGAACGGGTACTTTGGAACCACCAATGAAAAAAATGGAGCCACAGCCTGTGTAAAGAACAGGAGCACAAGTTTTTATAATGTTTTAAATTAGGATCGCGTTCGGTTATGTTGTACTTATCTTAAGCAATCGAACCAACTGACAAGATGCAGATGTTTTAGGATGTGTTTGGATCCTGGATTCGCGGAGGGGTATGTGAAGGAAAAAAAAAAGGTAAGGGGATTTTACTTCATGTTCTTGTTTTATGCAATGAAGAAGAATCGCATACTTTTTTCTTTTCTCCTCCGCAAATCCCTCTACAAATTCAAGATCCAAACACAACCTTAAAGGGAAACTGAAAACCCCGAATGGAAGTCTATTTTGAATAGTTTCCTCCTCAGTTACCTACAAAGATGCCCTGCTTATAATCTAAATACTCTTCTAAATATTGTTGTTTCCTGCCTTTTAAGTTAACAATCCAGCAGGCACATACACCCTGTATCGAGCAGACCCCACAACAATAAGAATCTGTTGAAAATACAAGCGCATGCTAGAATGGGCGGGGGGCGGGGGGGGAAGACTCAAATATTTGAGGCTATAACAAGTAATAATTTCCTTCCAGTATTGACATCTTAATTTGCAAAATTGGGTGTATTAGTGCTGGATAGTTTCATCGTGTTAGCTTTGTAGTTTTGTTTTGTGATTATTATTAAGCTTAATATAGTTTTTTCAAAGACTAACTCCAAATTTGTAGGATGTTAAGCAGATGAAAATCGTGATTTATAGAAGTTTTGGACCATCCATATAAGTGGTTTATGAGATAAGAAAAAGCTTACACTGACTATTGGATGTGCTGGCTTAACACGCGCAAAGCAGGTGAGGTCAGTACAATCCCTTCCAGCATTCGCTCTGTGTGAGGATATGAAGCTACCTATCTAAAGAAGCAGATTAACAGATTATCGATAGATAAGTGAAACCAGAAACCCATTGAGTTGGGAATAGTACATAAACATATTGAACTGCATTACTTTTAAAACAACAGCTCCTCCAGTTGAGTGACCAAAGAGAAAGCATGGTACGCCAGGGATTTCCGACTTGATCTTCTCTAAGACAGCATTCCGTTAAAACAAAAAAGTACAGAACTCATCAGCCGATTAACAGATAGATAAGCCATTATTTCAGTCACCTTAGTGGTACATCCCGAAGGAAATCCAAGGGATAAACTACTTTTCAAACGTATGATCAAGATAATCACTGGAAGAATCAGAGGAAAGGTTTAGCTGTTCACGTTATATGTGACCTAGGATGGTAAAAACCAAAAGAATAAAGGCTGAGGTAATGAGAAAGGCATTTGGCATGTGAGAAAACACAATGCATCACTGTACAGACCAGATGGTTCATATTCCATACCCAAATCAAGTTGGACCAAGGTTTTAAATATCGACCATCTAAGTAACATGGACACGGACACGCGATACGACATGGACAAGCCAACAAGTCAATTTTCAAAAAATGCAGGGCACGACACGTCTAGAACACGTTAAAATCTTACATTTTTATATATTTATTATACGTCAAAATATGTAAATAATTTATTCAATAGTAATTAAAATATACAACATATTACTAATAAAATTAAAAAGTCTTATATTTCTTCTTATAAATATTCCAAAATATATTTAATGTGCATAATTTGCATTTTGAAGAATATAAAACATTGTTACTATGAAGAAATTCATCACATAGAACGTGTTCAGAGAGTTCCAGAAATGCCATTGAAGTGTTCGTCAAGATTCGAAAAAGTGTATAGCACTATAAATTTAATTTTTTAATTAAAACACATTTAAAAAATGTAGAATATGAATTAAAGAGTGCCCGAAGAATGTCGTGTTCGACACGGCATGCCACCATTATAGAAGTGTCCGTGTTTCTTAGTCAGCCATTATGCATCGTAGTGGCCGATACATAATGAGATTTAAGACCTCTGATATCAATATTTATCAATGTTTATTGATATTGTCCAGTATTGATTGATACATATTTCGATATCGCAATTTAGAACCCTGGATTGGACAAAAGTTGTCTTTGATCGATATGAGTAGTAGCAGGATGAGCAAGACATGAAGATAACTGAACTTACAGTGTCTGCAACAACATGGTCAAATGAAGGCACGTACCCATGTGTCATCCATCACTCCCACCATGACCTACAAAGACAACAGAACTCATTCACCAAAATGCTAACCCTCAACCAGATTTTACAAAGATTGTTTCTTTGAAGAAAGGGAGAGGGTAGAGGAATATATTTGTGTCATTGACAAGCAGTTGAATGTTAAAATTAAACAACTAATCTATTATTGGGACAG
Source organism: Heliamphora pulchella (assembly GCA_032270985.1). Lineage (NCBI taxonomy): Eukaryota > Viridiplantae > Streptophyta > Magnoliopsida > Ericales > Sarraceniaceae > Heliamphora > Heliamphora pulchella. Next base: position 15,536 of record JAULJZ010185548.1, on the reverse strand, counting down.
TTGAAAACCATTACCGTTAATAGAAATATCGGAGAAACTCATCAATTCCAACCAACAAAACATCATGGAAACAATTGCAACTAATAAAATAAAATAACGGGATATATAGAGATAAAATTTACATGGTGGCATGTCATTGTGGAAACATACAGCATACATACTGATGCTTTAACAAAATACACCCAAAACAATAGAAAAATATCCCTGTAAATAAAATGCTGGCAATAACATAGCATGCCTTGATTCCAAACATTAGTATATATTGATTCTTTATATTCTTCCCATTTCGTAAATTAACTTTTTAGGCCAAAGTACCAAAACTTTTCTGCCTTAATTTTATGAGTTAAGAATGAAAACAATTCTTTACAATGGAGCTTTTACAAGATAAAAAGTGGCCTGTCCCAATGCTGATCAATGAGACAAGAGGATTTCCCAGCCCTTGAAATCTTAGAGAGAATCATATGCATAACAGGAATATGCTCAATAAAGGCAATTTACGGTAGGATATAGAATGAGCTTGACACAAGAATTCACACACATAATAGTATCAATTTATCACATGATGATAGAAAAACATAAACTACACATAGTATAGCTTCCAGACCATTGCATACACGCCAAAATCGCATGAATTTAGTTGCCTTGCAAATTGAGCATATCGTCCACTGAAAATGAACATAACAAAAAAAGTATGCAAATGATGTTGAATCAGAAGGAGAATCTTGTGCTGAATGTATTCCAAAATATAGCATAATATTCTAATAAGCTTCACATACAGCAGTCCTGATCCAAATGCTGCAGTTTTTATGTTTTCATAGTACAGCACTGTGTCACTGACACTCAGTCCCTAAGTAATATAGAGTTCTAAAACAACTTGAGAAAGTTGAACTGAAGCCATCAATCTTACCTGTGCTCATTCAATCCGTGTATGATGACCATAATACCCCTGAAATCCCAAACGTTAAATTATTATAAGTAGAAGATCAATTGGAGGCAAAAGCAAACAAGAGAGAGAGAGAGAGAGACTTGAGCTGAAGATGCACTGGATGCGTGGAATGAAAACCACAATCGATTAAAAAAAGGTAACATCATGACCCCTTAATCCTTATAATTTGAAGGGCAACAATCAGCATACCAAATATATACAGGAATGGTCTTCATCAACTACCTAAAAACGCTTTTCTATTCTATGTTATAGAATCTACAAACGTCAACTAGTTTATTGTGATGGACAGTAATTCAGATAGTTGCTGGAAGGCAAAATGGACACGGGTAATTTTGGTGGGATTAGACTGCGTTAAATCTTCTCCTTGCTTCTCCAATGCCTTCTGATCTATTCCTCTTTCATAAAAGCAGCAATACGTTATAAAGGTGGTAGCAACAGGGGCTCCAGATGATAACTCTTAGATTTCTGACTGCAGCTTCCAGGCGAGGGTAACCAAAGGGTAAGACATATATTAACCTAAACAGAAAATACATAGACTTTATTACTCGGATTTGGGTACGGGTGTTGGACTCGGCTTGTGTCTGGAGGTCGGACTCACTAGTTTTTCTAATTATAGGATACGGGGACTTGGCTAAAAAAGTGGACACGATATGGGAATACAATACGTGTAATGCATTAAATTTATAATTAAATTTATATATGTAAATATATATAAATCTGGATGTAGTGCTTAAAAAACAAAAATTTTTGGTATAATTTCTTAGCCCTGTGTGATAAAAAGATAACGTTAGTGACCTTGGTATTCAGTTTTTTTTAAAGAATAATGATGTATTGTGGTACTTATCAAGATAAAAATAGTGATGCATTGTGGCAGTTATGAATTTCCTTACATTGTTGCATATTTTAAAAAAGAAAAAAGAAAATATCTCGTTGTTGTCATGTCTTTTTAGAAGTTGTTGTGTCCGACACATACCCTGTGTCGATGTCGACATGAATACAACACCCTAAATTGGAGAGTCGATGTAACATTGCATGCAGAAAATACGGAATTCTTTAAACCTTGTGCGGAAATTAAGTATGCATGCCAAGATGGGTCCACAAACCCCAAATTCTCAAAAGATTTGTAAGTCATTGGCAAGGTTCCGTTGTGATGTGATGCAACGACCCTTTAAATTCCATTTTCCCGATAACATAGTGAATTATTGCAGTTCAGGAATCAATCCAAAATTGCAAGATCACATGTATCTATAACTATTTTAATAAACCAAACTAAATCAAATCAAACAATGCCTTTGTCCCAATCAATTGGAGTTGGTTACATAAATCTTTTTACGCCATTCTGCTATGTTAAGAGCCATATCTTCAATTAGTTTCATAGGTTCGTATAATTTTTTTAATAAGGCAACCCATATTAATTTAGGTGTATCACTCCTCCTAATATTTTCATTACTCAAGATTTTGTAGTTTTTCCTTATTACCGCATTAACTGGTTTTAAACTACCTTAATTTATTTTCTCTTAACTTATCCTCGATTGAGGCGGCCCATACCATTTCACGAATATTTTTATTTCTAATTTTATCTTTTCTAGTCTTACAACTCTTATCACACATTCACCTTAACATTCTCATTGGGTAACACTCATCTTATTTATTTGATATTTCTTAGCAACAAAATATTTTGTTCTATGGGTTACATCATTTGCAATCTCTCTATATTTGTTAATAATCATACCTAGATAACAAAAATTATCACTCTTATGTATCTCTTGGTTTTGAATTTTTACCTTTTTCTTCATTAGTACTCGTATACTGTTATAATTATATTTCATATATTTAGTTTTGTTCCTACTTATTCAAAACCCTTTTGACTCCAAAATTTCTCTTCACATTTCTAACTTAGCGTTAACTTCACTTCCAATTTTATCTACTAAGACAATATCATCAGCGAACAACAGACGCCATACAACATCATCCTAAATAGTAATTATGTGTAGTCAATTCATCCATAACTAAAGTAACGAGATAAGGACTCAAAACCAATCCTTAGTGTAATTCTACAGTAATCATGAATTTTCTTGTTTCTCCTGCGAGTAATCAAATTGTCGTAGCGGCTCAATCATATATGTCTATTATCACATTAATGTACTCATTTGTCATTCCATTTCTCTCCAACGACCACCATATGATATATCTAAGCACTCTATTATAGACCTTTTCTAAGTGTATAAAAACCATATGAAAATCTCTATTCTTTTCTATTAATCACCTTAATAGGTGGATTGCTTCCGTAGTTGATCAACTAGGCATAAAACAAAACTGATTACGTGACACTGTTGTTATTAGTCTTAGATGGGGTTCAATAACTCTTTCTCTTAACTTCATTGTATAAATCATCAACTTAATATCTCTATAGTTGTTACAATTTTGAATATTTATTTCTTTATATATAGGTACCAGAATACTCTTTCTCCACCCTTCGAGCATTTTTCTAGTCATTATGATTTTATTAAATAACTTTGTTAACCACGATACTCCTACTTCACCTAAGCATTTTCACGCCTCTATTGAGATACCATTTGGTTCGAAAGCCTAACCTGATTTTATTCTCTTCATTGCAATTTTCACTTTAAAATTTCTTATTATACGATAGAATTTTTATTCTCTAATTTCATCCGAGTTATCAGATTACTCTCCTCCGGATATTTCTATATTTTTTTCGTTTAATAATTTCTCAAAATAGGTTTTTCATCTTTTCTTAATCTTTTTGTCCTTCAGTAACACCCTTGAGACCTCGTTTTTAATGCATTTAACTTGAGTAAGATCTCTTATTTTTCCTTTCTCTTTACTTAGCGAGTTTATAGGTGTATTTTTCCTCTCTTTACTATCTAATGTAGTATAAAAATCATCATAAGTTTTCAATTTAGCATCTCTAACGGTTTTTTAACACCCTTACAAGTTTATTTGTAATTTCTAAAATTGTTTTCATTTATCTCATTTTGCCACTTTTTAAAACATTTTTTCTTTACTTTTACTTAGTTATAGGGCATTTTCCCTTCGACTCCCCAAGAACTTCTTTAGATATCCTTTTAATATATTTCACCATTGTACTCCACATAGTATTAGTAACTTATTCTAAATTCCACCTTACTTCTTTACACACTTTGTCCTTAAAAATCTCTAATTTCTCATCTTTAAGATTCCACCATCTAGTTCGTGGGATTCCAATATCTTTTCCCGCTTTATGTTACCGTTTAATGTGAATATCTAGTACCACAAGTCAATGTTGTGATGTTAAACTCCCTGTAGAAATGATATTGCAATCTTTATATATTATGCGGTCTATGTTTTTAAAAAGAAAATAATCTATTTGATTTTTATGAAACTCACTCTTAAATGTTATTAAGTGTTCTTCTATCTTTTTTAAAAAAGAGTTAATATAAGATTAAATACAACTGCAAAATTTAAAATCCCATCTCCGGCTTCATTTCGATAACCAAAACCAAATTCCCCATGAACCTTCTCATATCCTTGTCTTTTGTTTCCTTAGTGTCTAAAATTGTACTTTAGTATAGTCATCCAATCCTAACTGTGGTGCGTAAGCATTAATCACATTAACTATGGTTTTTTCAATCACAAGTTTAAATAAAATTATTCTATCTCCATTGCTCGTGACTGTTACTACATTATCTTGAAGGTGCTTAGGAACTTTAGCTACTATTATTCCCCGTATAATAAATTTTGATTATATACCGTGTATTATCTATTTCTTTTTATTTATCTCCTACCCATTTAGTCTCTTGTAAACACGCTAAACTAATTTTTCTTCTAATCATATTATTTACTAATTTCATTATTTTACATGTTAAAGTTCCTATATTCTAAGTTGCTAATAAACCCTACAGTCCTGGGCTAACTTTTTTACCCACGCTCGTCCAAGGAAGCGGAGGAACTCTTGTTCATTTTTTACCACACCCAGACCCCTTGCCCATTTTTCGAAACACCCAAAGGCAGGCGCAACGTGTTGCTGAAGAGGGACACCCTAGCATTGACACTGTAATTATTTGGATCATGTTTATAGATCTAGCGAGTTTTTTGACGTACTACCTGTCAGCTACCTAATACGCAACCCTGCTCCTTTTTCTGAGTATGAGACCGACTATATAAGAGATGAGATTTTAAGCACTACACAGGCAGGCTTCTATAACCACTACAATGACCAAAATAAATTAAAATGTGACAACACTTGTGAACAATAACATAAGGAAATCTGCAATCCATTGTAACATCTCAAGCACAGCATTCATTTAAAAGTAAGCCTTCAGTGCATGCGGAAAATAACTATTTCAAAAGGTGGAATAATGGTGCAAAGGAATTCTCTAGAAAAATTGCAATTGGGGTAAAAGGGGGAGCGATTTAAACTATTACCTATGTGCATACATTCCACAAACCACGAATATGATTCAAAGCTATTAGAGTTTTCTAGGGCTAATAGCATACAATCTCATAAACTTGGAGGGTCCTATTCTGTGAAACAGCTCCAACCATACATCTTCAGCTATTTGGCAAGTGAGTCAACCAAGCACTGAACAAACTTGTGCCACATAAGGACTGATTGGCTTTAGTTCCAATCCACTCACTTAAAATTGGCAAAATGCTATACCAACTATTTGGGGCTGACCACATGAAACATTTTGGAGACGTTGATCGGTCTTCGGTCCAGAGCCACAATGTTAAATCACAGGCCTTTGGCCTTTCCTTCTACACAATGGCAACCCATATTCTTTTTGGCTTGCTCGTCCTTCTAATGACTTTGAAAACAGAGGTGCAACGTGTGCAGTTTGAACTTCTTTGGCCTTTGAGTTGGGCATTTGTGTGTTATTTCCATGTGATCAACAAAAGAAGCTCTCCCAAAGCTCAAGTGCATATCTTTTACACGTTTGCATATTTGGAACTTTGGAAAGGATTTCTCCAGAGCAATTTTTGGATTTGTGAGTCTTTTGAGAAGTCAAGAGTCTTTTTAAGTACAGATTTTTTACACGTTTGTGTATTTGGTAATTTGGAAAGGATTTCTCCAGACCAGTTTTTGGATTTGCAAGTCTTTTGAGAAGTCAATAGTTGTATAGGAAGTTTTTGATTTTTTCTGTTTTACTTTTGCTAATGCTTGCTCCTTTTTTATTTCATAGGCATATATGAGTGTCATCCCCTTGATGCCTTGTTAATAAATATTGTATTTATCAAAATACATAATTATCCAAATAAATAAAAAAATTCAGATTCAAATTCTCTCCCTTTTTCCAAAAAATGGAAAGACCTCCATTTTTCTTTATTTATTTACGGTGACCTATCTTGATGATTTAAATCATTTACATTGTATTGTTTACCCAGAAAACCATTTATGCAAAAAAATATGTTGATCGGATATCGACAATCACGTAGTAGATGTACCACATTATTCTTAACAAAATGGACGCCAAGTATGATTTTGAGAGTAGACCGTACATTTTTTTAAGGATAAATGTGATTCAACCATATAGTTACCAATGCCCGATCAACTTAATTTTTTGTACAGATGATCTTTTCGGTATTTTTATAACATGGATGGTTCGGATCATTGAAGTAGATGTACCATAATCCCTACAATAGAGAAATGCAGACCTCTTCATTTACTTGAGAAATAGAGATGATTAAAATCCATTTTACACAAACCACAAAAATAATATAAAAATATTCTCCACTCTATGAAACAGTGCATCAATTACTTTACTTTATTCTGATATCTATTATCTATTACTATTATAAAAGCCACCGCCTCATTTGGTGTAAACACCAAATTGAAGCCCACTCACTTTTTTGTAATGCTAAAATTGCCTTAAACAACCACACATTTTACTGTTTAAATAATTTCGCACTCCAAACCGTAAGGGCATAATAGGAAAACCAACATCATAACTTCCATGTTTCATATTCAGTTACCATTTGGTTTCCATGCTTCATATTCAGTTACCATTTGGATTCCATCCCCATTCTTTCACCCGATCTCTTCTTGGCCTTTGTCTTCTTATTCTTTGATTGCATGATTGGTGCAAGTACTGAGAACAGGGAGGGAATTGGAAATTGGAGACTAATTTCTGATCTCTTTAATTGGAAATTGGAGAGTGTGAATTGAAAAGTGGAAATTGGGAATTGAATATGCAAGGCGAGTTTTCTATTCTCTGTTGTTCTTTACATTTCTTCTTCGCTTTGTGTCTGTGTTAACGGTGGTGGACACTATTGATGGACACACAAAGTGCAGCATATGTATGTACGCACTCTCTCTCTCTCTTTCTACTACAATATTGTTATGAACATTTCGGGTTTGCTCTTTTCAAGATTTTATGTCGGAAATTTCTTAAATACTATTAATTTTTTAAAAGATTTTATCTCGACTTTAATTGAACTTTATTAATGGATAACGACATTAGTTCTCTAAAAATTAATCTAGTACAATTTCCCAGCGATATTTAGAGTTTTGATAAGAACAATATATTCACAGCACCTAATTGAATAATTTCAGTTTCCAATAAACCACTAGAAAAAGAATGAAGATTTTCAGACTTTTCCTCTTCAAAAACTAAACATTTTCTCTGTTTTCTCTTCTTTTGAAACCCTAATTTCAAGTATTACTTTCATTTGATTTTTTATTTTTATTTAATGTTTTTGATAACAAATTAAATATTGCACACGTGTGCCATGAACGCTAGTCAGTTAAAAGGTAACCTAGGTTTGACAAAAACCTTTGACCGGTGCCTCTTCAATGAATTTTTAATTACAAAAGAAGATATTTTTTAGTTTTCAGTTTTGTAGATTTCTTCCTCAATTAGAGCCTTGTTTACCTTCTCCAAGTGATACAATTCTTGAAGGCAACCAATCAAAGGTGAAATACCAAAAACTTCAGTCAACAATTAAAGATAACCAAAGCATGGAATACGGAATATAATGGAAAGTAAAGTACTCGGTATCGGATGCCATTGGCATATGCTAGTCAAGAGTTAAGATAAGGGGGCAATACTGAATTTTATATCTGCCCTTTAATTATAAATTAAGATAAGCATTTGGACATTATTATTCTAGCCCAAAAAACTGAAGTTACCGAGAAAAACAAGAATGCCAATCGCTTCCTTTTTTCCATTAACTGATATTTCACCCAAATATAACAGACAAATAAAATTCATTTTAACCTAAGGAATCAGAACACGAATTCAATCAAACATAATTAATTACATTTTGCTCCGATTATTTCAGAAGAAGAGTTTTTTTTTAAAAAAAAAATTGATTGCCAGTTTTGTTCATTGAAATTAAGTCACATTTAGAAGGCAAGACAAACGCAACTTTGACGGTTTCAATTTTTTCTAAGAAACATTTTCTTCTGTTTTCTCACCAACCAAACAAACGCCAAAAGAAGCCGAAAAGGAAACGATTAAAACAAAACTTCACAAAGGTCAGTTAACAGAAATTCTCAGTTGCGTACATCATAAACCCTAGATAATTTGTTCAATAAGCAGAGTGCAAAGAAACGTACTTCACGTCATCCCTGATAGGAAACCACGACCGGAAAAACAATGCGCTGCGCCTTACTCCGAAGAACAGCGACGTACTCCGTTGGCAGTGGCATGTCCCGTCGTCGGTTTCAGTCTCCATCGACAAACTCTCAGCGATGGCTCGCCGCCTCAGAGTGTCCTCCTCCCTCCAAGCCGCAAACCTGCGCTTCAACGACATACTAGACGGACGCGCCGCGGACGACGGCAACGGCGGCTGAGAGTAGGACGACGAGTGGCGGTTGCGCGGGAGAACGAGGAGGAACCAGAGAAAGATCGATTGGATGAAGGCGAGAGAACGGTGGAGAGAGTCGTAGGACAGTACCGACCGCCGGGGGTTCTTGAAGACAGGTATTATGCGGCAGCTCGCGCCGAAAGTTAGCTCTTCCTTCTGCTCTGCCGTCTTCCATCGGGACGGAAAGATGTAGAGGAAACTGGAGAGAGAAAATGTATATATATATATATATATATATAGAGAGAGAGAGAGAGAGAGAGAGAGAGAGAGAGAGAAAAAAAAATGAGCTAAAAATTATTTTGTCGGAAAGATGAGATAAATTGAAAAATTAAAATAATTTGATTAAATAATGTAATTATGTTAAATATATTTTAAAAATTAAAAAGTAATATAATTTGAATATAATATTTAATAATATTTAAAATTACAATAATAATTTTAAAATTATTTATTATATAGCAAAATAAGTTAATTAATATTATTTTATTAAAATTAAAAACTTAAAAATAAAATAAATTAATAAATTAAATTTTATGTTACTTATTTTGTATTTAGTAATTTTTTATTTTTTAATTAAAATTTTTTATTTTTTTATTTGTCCTATCAAAAAAAATTAAAAATAAGATTTTATAATTAAAAAAAAAGTTAAAAAAATTTAAAAAACTGTTTCAACTGAACAGTAATTTCAGTTTGAAAAGTTAACAGAAATTAACTTTTAATCTAAGTGTTACAAAAATAAAAATGTAAAAGAGTGCAGTGATATTTAAGAAAATAGATGGAGTGTTAATATTACTACCCTTAAATACAATGATTCTATGCGTAATTTACTCTTAAAAAACATAATTTTTACAAAGTTGATTGTCTTAAAAATATAATTGTTGAAAAAGTTACAATTTAAAAAATACCACAAAAATGGCTATTTAAATATGACTCTTGAAAAGTGATTACTAAAATATGATTGTTGTAAAAAAATATAATTTTTTTATTTAATAAATAATAAAAATAAAAATAATATTTCAATAAAATAGTAAAAGAATAGAGAATTTGTCGAAAAATGTGTTAAAGAAAATTATGAGTGCACACGGTTCGAATTGGACTGATTTTTTAAAAAATCAAGAATTGAACTGTTCATAACGGTTTCAGGTTTTTTAAAACTGTATCTGAACCGTTCAAATAACGAAATCGGATTGAAATCGATCCGTGACAACAGATCAGACACGATTCGATTAACAATTTCAACCAAAATTCAGCAAAATTCATTCCCAACCAAAATTTAGCAAGATACATTCCCAGGCAAAAAAATCTGAATCCATTCCCAAACAAAATCAAAATGCAGCCATGAGCCATTCACCGATTAGAAAAAAAATATATAAAAAAAATTAAAATGCAATCATTCAACAGTAAAATCAAAGATTCAAAATAAGTTTTTAAGTTTTGAGTTTTAAGTTTTTCATCCTAAGCAAAATCAAAGTGCAGCCATTCAACAGCGAAGAACTGAGAAAAGACGAGGAAGAGACGAATCGACGTGGCGACAGAGAGAGATTGGCGATGAAGAGAGGCGTATGAGAGAGATCGGCGACGAGACGACGACGAGACATGAGTCATGAGAGAAGAAGAAAAGACGATGCCGTGAGTCGTGAAAGAAGACGAAAAGACGTCGGCAAGGAGGAGGCGGCAAGGCGGCGAGGCTGGCGGCGCGTGTTTGTGTTGTGTGAGAGTAGTGAGCACTGAGAGAGAGGGAGGCATGATTCATGTGAAGACTGAAGCTAAAGCCGTGAGGCGTGAACTGAGAGAGATTAAGGGAGGCGTAAATAGTCTGAAGTGAAAATTGAAGGCTAAAGGCCTGAAATCATGAGGCGTGAAGTGAACTGAGGGCCTTAGGGTTAGGGACTTAGGGTTAAGAATTAAATTTTTAATATTATATATATATATGTTATATAATTTTTTAATATTAAGTAAGATCGGTTTGATTTGGTTCGAAACCGTAAAATTAAGTCAGAATTGATAACCAAACCGTGACAAATAGAAATCAGGTTGGACCGTGCGGATTGAACCGAACCGAACCGAATTGAACTGAATTATTAATTTTGTTTGATTTTTTGTGCAGCTGTAAAAAAAATAACTAGCTAAAATACAAAACAAGCCTTTTAGCTAATACTTAGCTGAACATTTAGCTATCTTGATAAAGATGCTCTAAGCATAGACCTTACCCATGTGACCTATTTCGGCACTGCCCCACCACCATGCTTGAGCACTTTTAGAATTTGTTAAATTATTTGGAGATAAATTGACAACTGCTGTCGAATATAGAGGTATACATAAAATTTAGTAGATATAAATCTGTATATATAATTTTTAGTTATATACATATGCTAACCAAACTAAATCAAGCATTTGTTCTAATCAATTGGGGTTGACTAATATTCATAGAAATCTAACAAATATTTTGATGTGTTAGCTGTTAACTATCTAACACACGATTCTACGTCTTTCTCTGAACTTAAAACTGACTATATAACAAATAATAATTTAAGTACTACATAGGCGAAATTTTATATTTTTATACTATATTTTTTTTTTGTTTGTAAAAAACGAGTAGATAGTGATATGTAGTGTGAATTAAAATAAACAATTTCCATTTCTACCTTTTACAATCCACCAACTTAATATCCATTTCTTCTAACTTTCGCTTCTTCGTCCATATATATGCTTTATATATATTGGAAAATGAAAAAGAAGAGGTGAGAGAATTATTGGTGAATGGATGCAAACAAAAATATAAAATTTTAAAATTATAAAAATTATAAAGCAATTATACAACGTGAGCCAATTTTGTTCACACTAAAAAAAGTATTTACATATAATAATAATGATTATAATGATAAAAATTGTAAAATAAAGATAGAAGAACTTGCGACAAGACCCCATTTGCAATGGCTTAATTATTTGTTTTATTTTATTCTATTTTATAAATTTTTAATAATTGATTAAACTACTATATTTTTATAATTACTCTCATCAATATTAATTGAAAAAGTAAAACTTTTTAACCTAAATATAAAAAAGTTCAAAAACAATAAATATAAGTCAAAACAAGCTAATAAGTCAAACTTTGTTGCTTATTTTATCTTTAATAGTCTTTTTAATATTTTGATAATTTTTTTTAAAGAATTTATTCTTCTCATTGAGAAGATTCAAAACAATTTATCCATTTTTCTTTTAAAAAAAGTCTAGAAAAGACACAAACAAACAAGAAAAAAATTAATACATAAAAAAAAAAAAACAAACGGGGTTAAGGGTATGCTTGGGATCGCTTTTTCTGAATGGGGGTTTGTTCATCTTTTTAAACTTTTTCTCTTGTTTGAATCTAATTTTTTAAAAGAATTTTAGAAGTAAAAAAAAAAACTAAAATTTAGAATTTTAGCAAAAGACACGAAAAGTCATATTTCAATTTAAAGAATTAAAAGTACAAAAAAAGATCAGATCAAAATTGATAAAAACTTACTAAAATCAAAAAAAGCCCAAAAGAAAAGACTATACCAAACGGAGCCGAAAGTAAAAGAATAGGCAAAAAGCATAATGATTCATAAGCTAAAGGCTGTGAAATACAATGTATGAAACTCAAAAAATAACCTGAAAGTTGAAATGCCTATGGCTATTCCAAGGATAGGGCGACGTGGTGCGATTGGTTATTCCAAGGATAAAGCCACGTGATGTGAACCCTCGTAAATTGTGTGACTTCTATGGGATTTGGGGCACCAAATCCCATAGATAGGACTTCCGAGTCAACTCGGAACAAATTAAAAAAAAAAAAATTTTACCCTAGTTTTTGTCCTAAATCCGATATTCTTGTTCGGGGTGTCAGACAAAAGACCAATTGATGAACATGAAGCAGATGCAGTGAACAGTTTCTTCACCATTCAACACCTTCCAAGCTACTGCTCTCTCGTACGACACTGGCCGTCCCATGCTCGACGAGCATGTACCACCTTGAAGACAAGCAAAACCCTGCCCGGAAAGCACGGCGATAATAAGGCAAAAGCACAAAATGACATGGCAGAAAATAGAAAATGACGGAAAGAATGCCGCTAGCACACACAAAATATAAGATTTATGGGGTTGATACAAAACTAAAAACCAGGGCTACATTTACGGAGTTGCAGGAATTTTACTATAAAATGAGACAATACAAATGAGAGTAGAATCAGAAGTAACAAATATATATATATACACCCAGACCGGATCATAAGGAAAAAAATCACCAAATCCTCTGCTTCATAAACCAAGTCTCACAAAAAATCTTATTAAATTTGCAGTGCCTCTAAAACAGATCGGGCCCCAACAAATTAGGCTCCGCCCACCTAACATTAGAACAGAGATTAAACATTTTCAAAAAGAGAAACAACTTCGGGTTTAGATTGAATCAACACAATAGCGAGCCCAATTCACACTTCAGATATCCAATTCAAAACTCAGGTGGGCCTCTAAACTTTAGAGGGAGACCCTTCACCCCAGTAACAAGAAAAAATCCTTATTCAATGCCCATGCCTTATCATGCTCGGGAAATACAACATATTAATTTGTTTCTTAAGCATTTGGGAAATAATTCTCTCAATGTTTCCATTACTGTAGTAAAAATCCGAAAAGGGGTTAAGCATAAAGGTACTTTACATGTTTTTCCAATGCGGTCTATCACTTTAGACATGGTTTCTCATTAAGTTATTTTGCAGACTTGCATAAAATCTCTCCAAATGTGATTGCCTCATCTTCTTCTCCGGTTATTTCACACTTTAATTTCAGATGTTCTCTCCTGGACCTCAACTAACTAAATTGGTGAACATGTTCTAGGGTAATCTATGCACGACCACAAATTCTCCGGTTCTGATCCGTCAAATATAGCCCTTAGTTATGCCACACGAGAACCAGAAACATGTATTTCTAGTAACAGATGCATTGAACAGTGTTTAAAAAGAGTCATTTATGTATAGGCTCTATTGTAGATTTCAAATGACCAAACCTGCTGCATAATCTGTGGGAGCTCAGAGCAGAGGGTTTTTCTTCCAAGGTCGTCAAGAATCTTCTCCAAAGTAATGTCTTGAAGAGCTACCAGAGTCGTCTCAAGCATATCCAGTCCTGCCTGATTTGCAAACGTCAAAACTGGCAACGCCTGCACGAATCACTTTTTGTGTTAAAATGGCTTATACATAAGCACACCGGTTTGTATATATGTAATTACGCATGGAAAAGACAATATATGCATAGAGGGAAGGTCAATATATCAGATACGTGTGAGACGAACATCTCTGTCACCTGCACATGCATATGCCAAATACGACAGACACTTTAGGGACATATTGTCATCGTTGGACACATTTTCAAGCAACAAAATTTCTTGCATACTCCTGAAAACGTGTACAACGCTCCTCCCAATCTGAAAATAAAACCTCACAATACGACAACACTTTTAGGACTCTCCCCTCTAACCTACGCGGCAAATTTATTAATGAAAGCGATGACCGACATTCCTGAGAATGTGGCTCACATGACCTGATGATCACAGTTTCTCAAAATCGAAAAAAATATTCAATGCTCTTAGAGCAAGTTTAGTTGATTCTCCAACTTCAAACTATTCATGTACTTAAATAGGGTCCATTTTTTTGTTGGTTGTTTTGCCAACAAGTAAAGATGCATCAATTAGTGGTGAGATTGAAGTATTGCTCCACAATCAGTGAATATTTTTTTCCTAAGGGGAAACCACTTCCATAACCAACACAATAAAAATTATAACATCTAAAAAGTACACATCAACAAATTTAACAAAGGAATTATGTGATATAATAAGAAAGAAGGCAAGACTAATATAAAACACATACAGAGCATAATGGAGCTTCCACACATTTTGCAATTGCAAGTACAAAAAAAAAATTAAGTAATTTTAACTTTTAGCTTTGTTTTAGCATAATACACATATAAAGAGATACATATAAAAATACATTAATATATTACCTTGTCTATTTCCCAATTTCTTTAAAATGTGTTGTACCGTCATGTCAACATAACACGTGTTGTGTCCATGTCCTGTTTCCTTAGGTACACTACATAGCACGTAGGCCACAGATAAAAAATTAAAAGATGTATGAATCTATACTTATAAATCTCTTATCCTCATAAGAGCATCAAATCGATACTAGGGCTTTTTGTTCCACTGTTTGTCCAAAGTCTAAAAATTGTTCTGTTACCTTGTCCGTTTCCAGTAAGTTTTAGTGTTTCTTGAGAAAGAATTGCTGGAAAAACAACAAGGTTAAAAAGAAAAGGAAAAGGAGGGTAAATGGAGTAACAATCATAATTTCATATGGGGCATGGAACTAAATACGGATTTATTTGGATTTACAACGAGATTCGTAATATTCAAAGGAAGATACTTGGGACACTGTCAATAAAATAGGGATTTCTTAAGTTGTAGTTGTGTTTTAACAAGATCCTTTTTTCTTATCCAATGGCATAGACCCTATTGTTAAAACTCCCTAATCCTCTCAATTTTATCTGATCTCAGCACAGGATCAATCTGTCATTTTGGGAAACATCTAATCGAGATCTTTAATCAAAGTTATATACTTTGAGCTCCACTCTTCTCAGTAGAAATCCATCACCATGAAAATGGAATACAAGACTCAAGACTCAAGACTCATTGAAACACCAAGTTACGTTGTTAGTAGCCACAACTCGCATATTATAATTTTGTTGTCTACTATTCATAATATTTTGGGTTGCCAGGGGGGAG
>JAULJZ010185538.1:0-21741 GCA_032270985.1 Heliamphora pulchella | reverse complement strand
TTAAAATAAGAGTGCATACATTTGCCTATTTGACAATCAAATTAGAATTTATTTAAAATAAGAGTGCATACATTTGCACTCTTATTTAAAATAAGAGTGCATACATTTGCCTATTTGACAATCAAATTAGAATTTATTTAAAATAAGAGTGCATACATTTGCACTCTTATTTAAAATAAGAGTGCATACATTTGCCTATTTGACAATCAAATTAGAATTTATTTAAAATAAGAGTGCATACATTTGCCTGATGGATAGTTGGCCTTTTATAGAAAAAAATGTACTTAACCCGTCTAAGGTGTTTACCCTTACTTGACTCAACCAGAGCTAGTCGGGTCATTCTTTCTCTGCTCATGTTATAGCTGTTAATCTGATAGTGACTTACCATAGATATCATGCATTCATGTCCTTCTGCATGTTTTTTTTGTTATGTTAAGTTGTCCACTTTCCCGTAGGTCCTGTATGAGGTAAGGTTAACCATTACTGAGACTCTGATCATGATGGCAGTTGAATTGCCTCTGCCTTTATAATAGAGTCAGTAGGGCTCAAACCTGCAGACACTGAGTTCAGATAGTCATACCTTGGAATTTGTTCTGCTCGATCACCACTAACCAAGCTACCCAAGATAGCTGAACTCCTACAACCAAGCTATATGATTATCTGAACTCGAGTCTGAGCTCGAGTAATCAAGTCGCTCACATGCTTGAGCTTCGTAGGCTATCGCCTGAGCTTGCTCATGAATAAGACAAGGTCAGCCTATAAACTATGTTGGAGGGTTGTCAGGCTCACATTGTTGCCTGATCAGCCTAATGAATACCAGATCTCCCTTAATAGTCATATTTATTTGACTTAAAATACTTAAAACCAAACAAGTAATTAGGGGTGTAATTTGGGCCCGGCCCAACTGTGGATCGGGCGGGCAGAGCCCGGCCCGAGTCCGGCGGGCTCCCGTCAAGTTTTCGGGCCGAGCTAGGCCAGACTTTTTTCCTGAGGGATCAGCCCATGCTCTAAGAGTAAAGGGCTCGGGCTTGGGCCTTGGACCCGGGCCCGAGGCCCGGGTCTCTGGGTGGGCCTGCCCGTTTTTTGGTGTTTTTTTTATTATTCAAATTTATTATATTATATAAGTTTATTATCAAAAGTTTATTCTATTATATAAATTTATAAGTTTTTTTTTGTATTCAAATTTATTATATTATATAAGTTTATTATATTCTATAAATTTATAAGTTTTTTTTTTTGTATTCAAATTTAATATATTATATAAGTTTATTATATTATATAAACTTATAATTTTATTTTGTGTTCAAATTTATTATATCATATAAGTTTATTATATTATATAAATTTATAATATAATAAACTTATATAATATAATAAGTTTATATTATATAAGTTTATTATATTCTATAAACTTATAAAAATTGTTTATATTCAAATTTATTATATTATATAAGTTTATTATTATAAGTTAATTATATTATATAAACTTATAAAATTATAAATTTTTTTTTATTCAAATTTATTATATTATATAAGTTTATTATATAATTAGGGACAAAAAGAAGAGAATCATGATAAAAAGTAAATATTGTTCCCGCTTTAAAAATAAAAAATTTATAAAATTCAACAAATCCAGTTTTTTGATACAAGGAGAAAGTGGAAGAAGTAAGGTGACAGTGGGCAACAGACCGGGTCGGGCTTTTGGGCGAGCAGGCCTTAGGCCGGCACACGGGCTTGAGAGTGCAGCCTAGGCTTGGCCCATGAACAGTGCGGGCCGGGTCAGGCCTGAATAGTGGCGGGCTTCGGGCTCCCATCGGGTCTCGGACCATTTTTATATCCCTACAAATAATAAGTTTTTAAGTCACTTTGAATTCTACTAAAAGAATTTTTTACTTATATATTTAATTTAAAGTTGCTTAAAACAAAAAGAGCCTAAATACATTGACAAAATATATTAAAATACTTGTAAATTTAAAAATAAGTTGATTACTCCACAAAGAGGTGTGTGCATTTAGTATATATTTGGTCTATAGAAGTCTGCTTCTAAAAAAAGGTTCAATTTTTTATATATTAGTTCAAATTTTTTAATTATTTTTTTGACTAGAGAAACCTAAGAAATACGATTAATTAGGTTAAAGTTTTAAAAATTCATTAAAAACAAAAAAAATTTACAAAATTTATTAAATGAATTCTTTTGGCATTATCTGAGTTCTTTTTTTGTTTTTTAGTTTATGTTAAAAAAAGTCATTGAAAATGGAAAAAAAGCCACATAAAAAATAGGCCCTGTTTCAAATAATTTTTTAATTTTTTTTTTGTTTATTGTAGTCTTTTTTAAACTATTCATCATTTGACTAAAATTATTTACTGTTTCAAATCGTTTCGACGAGATCAATTTAAAAAATAAAAAATTTTAATCAAAAAATTAAAAAAATTTCATTAAATACAAAAATAAACAACATAAAATTTGATTTAGTTTTATCTTTAATTTTAAATTTTTTATTTTGATCAAAATTTTTACTTTTTTTTTTTTACGCATGCATCTCAATTAAAAGAATCAATAGTTTAATATTTTAACTAAAAATAAAAAAATTATAAAAATAAAAATAAAAATAAAAATAAATAAAATAAATAAATAAACAATTACCTCAAAGTGGGCCCTATATCTAACGCACGCTTGAAGGTGACACCTTTGACAATTCCAACGAATAAGAACTAAGATTTTTTTTTTTGTTTTTTAAAGCCAATGATTTGTGTTGCATACTAATGGGATTAGTTTTCCATAAATATGTGAGTATAGATATCAGTTTGGTATATTTATTTATTTTATTTATTTTTATTTTTAGTAAAAAAAATTATTATTTAGTTAAATTATTATAATTTTTGACTCTTTTTATTAAGGTGAGTTAAAAAATAAACTTTTTACCTAAATATAAAAAATATAAAAAAATAAAAATATGCC
The DNA here is from genome assembly GCA_032270985.1 of Heliamphora pulchella. Lineage (NCBI taxonomy): Eukaryota > Viridiplantae > Streptophyta > Magnoliopsida > Ericales > Sarraceniaceae > Heliamphora > Heliamphora pulchella. Next base: position 18,782 of record JAULJZ010185538.1, on the reverse strand, counting down.
GAAGTAAGTCAAATTTTATATTGCTTATTTTAATTATTAGTTAACTCTTTTTATTTTTTGATCAAAAATTTTTATTTTTTCAATTAATCTCATCGAAATTATTCAAAAAATAAAAAAATTAGTCAAATAATAAAAAAAGTTTAGAAAAGAAAAGAATAAAAAGTCTAAAATCTAGCCCAAACAGAGCAATTATAACAATTTTCTCATCCACTTTAAGATATTGACTACAGGGTATAAAATCTTTGCCCTGTTTGGGCTATTTTGTGCAACTTTTATTTATTTTTGTCTTTCTAAATTGATAAATTTCACTGGAGAAACTGACAAATTTTTAGAAGGTTAAAGTGATAAATTTTTAGAATGTTAAATTAATAAGTTTGGCTAGAAAAAAAAGGAGAGATCGTCGGAGAAGAAGGATAAAATCGGCGATAGAGAAAAAAAGGAGATTTTCGGAGGAAGAGTTTTTAGAGTCGGCTCTAGGGTTCTAGAGGAGTGGTCGGCGTCAGCACCAGAAAAGGAGTGTCCCGTCATCACCGGAGGAGGAGTCACCAGTGCCAAAGAAGAAGGAGTCGACAGTAGGGCTAAAAAAACAATGTTCACATAATGTTACGAGCAATTTAGGAATAATATATTGAATTAGGATTAAATTTATTAAAATTTATTAGATGTGACTAATTCTCTTATAACTATGTAAATTAGGATTACAGTCAAAATCGCCTTTTTTATTATTATTTTTTTTTGAAAAAAAGCTAAATCTTTTAAAAATCAAGTTTTTTAAATATTCCAAACAAACAATAAGAATAACAATAAACAAAATAAAATAAGCAAATAATCCATATAATCCATTATCACATATGAATTTTACTATTCACACCCCAAAAGTATAAGGCAAAAGTATTATTTTTAGTGAAACATTTTGTAAAAGTATTCAGATTTTTTTTTTACTTTTTACATTCTTCTACTTAATTAGAATCAGAAAAATAAAAACATAAAAACTAGATTAAAGACAAAAAAAAATTTATAAAAAAAAATTGTCTTGTTTTTATCTGGACGGTTTTAAATTATGTAAGTTTTAAAAAATTTAGATTTATCTTATAAAGAGAAAAAAAAATTAAAAAATATTATAAATTTTAAGATTTCTTATCCTTTGGGAGAGATGGGTTAACTTGTAGTAGGACTAAGATAATGGGTAAAAAGGCAAAATTATCCTTTTCTCAGATCCATCCCTCTTCATATATTTTCATACCAGCAATTTGAATATGGTTTTATATGTTATTTAGGCCCTAATTGGAAATTTTAGTTTTCTAGTTTTTTTTGCTAATAACACCAAAAAAATAAGGTTGTCTGTTTGGTAAAAAAGTTAAAAAGTTAAAAAACTAAAAAGTTAAATTAAAACACAAATTTTTAAAATATTTTATTCAAATTCCTACAACTTTTAAAATACAATAATACATTTTATTCATAACTTATTTATTATCACTACCAAGTATCTGACTGTTGATATCAAATATATAAAATGGTAAAATTGTCTGCTTCAAACAAAAAGTAAAAAAAAAAATTAACTTTTTACCCAAATAACTAACTTAAAAAAAACTGACTTAAAACCTAAGTTACCAAATAAGCTATTTTGAAGTTTGAACCTAATTTAACTTTTTAGCTAGTTGCCAATTGGACCCTTAGCATCTTTGGTTTTTTGTTTTGTTTTGTTTTGTTTTGTTATTGGTTTTTGGTCTGGGATATGCTATTGTTAAGTGCTTACAAAATACCTCAAAATTCTGCATGCTTTGTTGCCTGCTTTTTTATTTTTTATTTTTTTAACTTCTCATTAATATGTCATTTGTAAATTCTTAATAAGGGCATTTTTGTACATTAATAGGTTTAATTCCATTATCATAACATTAAAGCAAACAATGAATTATTTATTACTAGTTTTTCCAGTTAGTGTAAGTGCAATCCAAGAAAAGGGTGAATTGAGTATTTAAAAATTTATACCAAGATTGACCCAATTAAAATATGTGCAATCCCAAACGTCCACAAACAATCTCAACTAATCTCTAACATATAATTTCAAGCATATATGAAATTAAAGTGCGGAAAATAAAGAAATAGAGTTAGAGAGATACGACACGAAAATTTACAAGGTTCGACACTCCGGCCTACGTCTTTACCTCAAGCAATACCGTTTTGAGGATTCCACTAGTCTTTCATTTAATATGCGTAGATGCCTCTCTCCTTCAAATAAACGGAGAAATCTCTCTTGAGAATATCCCTTTCTCAAGTTACAATCCCTCTTTATAGGCGGAGATACATCTCTCCTTCAGTAGGCGGAGATACCCACTCCTCCGGTAGGTGGAGAAACTTTTCTTGAGAAATCCCCTTCTCAAGTACAAGATTCAAACTTGAATCTTGCTATACAAAGAATTGTAGAAACGAGAGATGTACAAGAAAATTACTCTCTTAAAGAGTAGAAGAGTACACAATTAATGCACATACTAATTCACTCCCAAAGAATATAGATATGAAAGCCCAATGAAGAATTCTAATAAATTATACTCTCTTTTAATGAAATTATGAAAAATATGATAATTTGAATCAAGAATTTAAGCACCAAGAGAATATTGAAGTGGGAGAGATGAGGAATTATTGAATCTGAGGTTTAGAGAGCTATTTATAGCCAAAAATTCGAGAACTAACTGTTGGGGGTTTTTGTATATTTAATTTCAAAGTCAAATTAGCCGTTATAACCCAGAATTTGACTTTCTAGCATGCTTTGTCGACTGACCTAAGAGAATCAGTTAACTGAGCCTCGATGAACCATGAATTTGGCATTCTAGTAGCATTTCAGTCAACTGAAATTGATGGTTCAGTCGACTAACTTGGGCTTTCAGTCGACTAATCTTAGGTTCAGTTGACTAACTTTGACTGCACTATTTTCTTAACTTCAAACGATCATATTTATTTTATCCGGACTCTGAATATGGTCATTCTTGTGTTTAAATTGAAGTCCTGAAAGTCTACTTTTCAATGGTTCAAGCCTCATATCAAAATTCAATTTATACAAAAAGTTATAACTAAAATAGTGAAAGTATGTTAATTTTTCTCAAATACTTTTTGCATATTTTTGGCCAAATTTCTTTTGAAACATGTTTTTCATCTTTTTAGGGCTCTTTAACTCAATTTAAATTTTGAGAAAATCTTTTGTAAGAGTTATTAAGAATCCTATGGTCAATCTAAGGTATCCTATGAGTTTTCACGAATATGATTATTGATTGTGAACTTACATAGTTTTCTAGATTTAATACACTTGAAATTCTTCAAGTTCTTCAAGTCTTTTTCTTTTCTTCTTGATTTTCTCGTGCTCCGTGGATTTTAGCCGCTTGAATATGATTTTCATGCTTAATGGTTTCTATTTTGCATTCTCAATTGTACATGACGTTGAATTCCTGTAAACTCATTTAATTACACAATTAGAATCTTTTTTTTGTTATTATCAAAATGGATATTGAAATCTTATTTAAGCCAACATATCCTACTCCCAATTAAATACACTACAGTACATAAAAAGTACACTATCAATCAATCCATAATAGTACGGTACTAATAATTTGTGTGCATAAATTATCTCATAAAAATAGATATTCAATCGCCCTTAGTTTATTGGAGATCCTTATTACATCCATCTTACTAATAGTTTATTGACTTATTTTAATTAGACTTTGTTTGGCAAAGGAAAGCTCGGTTTTTTTGCTTGTTACCTTAAAGTCAATAAAGTCAAAAAGCCTCGTTTAGGTACCTAAAGACTTTTAACTCTTTTGTTTTTATATAACATAGTTTTATATATTTTTTAGAAATATCATAATTTTTATTATACACATTTTTTTTTTTATAAAAATTATATTGTTAAAATTCACTTTTCAAAATCTATCAAATAAGATCTATAATGAATATAAAATTATATAATTTTTTTTAAAAATTATAACAATTTTTTTCTAACTTAAACTTTTTTCTTTTGGGTTTAAAGCCAATTTAAGCTAAGCTTTTTTGCTTATTGCATTTTGACATAAAGTTACGTATACAATTCATCAAATAAACTTTTTACTTATTTTGTTTAAAACGATTTTAAACAAAAAACGGCTTAAAGCCAAGTTGCCAAACGAGGTCTTTGGTAAATTTTTTTCATTTAAAAAATTTGGTTTTGAAGATTTTTCGTCAAGATGAATCATAAAAAAATATCAAAAAATTAAATATTCAGAAAGTCGAAATTAAGCCAAATAAACTAATAAGCCCTAATTTCTTCTCATTTTCTTTTTTGGTGAATTTTTCTATATTGTTCAAAAAACTTATTTTTTCAATTATTGTCATCGAGATAAACCAAAAAAGTAATTTTTTTTTACCAAAACAAGAAAAATTTTTAAAAAACAAAAATAAACCATATGCTCCATTTTCTTTTCAAAATAGGTTTGGGCCCTCTTTTGGATAAATTGCATAAATTTTTCTTATTTTTGTCTTTTTTTGAACTTTTTTATTTTTTGACTAATTTTTAATTTTTTTTTCAAATCGTCTCGATGAGATGAATTAAAAAAGTAAAAAACTTTGATGAAAAATATAAAAAAAAATTACTGAAAAAAATAAATAACATTAAATTTGGCTAATTGGCTTATTTTAATTTATTTTTGTTTTTTCTTAATTTTTTTATATTTTAATAAAAAAATTTATTTTTTCGGCTCATCTCGATAAGTGGAGTGATAAAGTTAATAATTCGACTAAACAATAATTGTTTTTACTAAAAACAAAAATAAACAAATAAATAATTATCTCAAAAAAGGCCTTAAATCGCTACATTGGAGGGCTTGTTAAGAATAATTTTTTTCTTCTCTTTTGGTAAATAAAGAAAAAGAGAAAAGATAAAACTAGTATTTAAGAAACACCGTTCCAATAACGTCATTCCATAAGAAGTGGTCAAGGGACAAGAGTGAAGAATCACACAAAATCAAGTCCTCATCCTGTTCAGTTCCAATATTCGCTAGATGGTCAACACACTGATTAGCTCGGCTAAAAATGTCTAATAGTTGATGAAGTTCTTATGAGGAGGAATTTGGCATCTTCAACTGGTGCTTTGTGGGAGTGATTTGGTTGGGTTCACTCATTCAAATGATTAACGGTTTGAAGGGAGTTCGATTCGATCTCAACATTTGTTATTCATTTTTCATGCTTGATTGTAATTCCTTTATAAATTGCCCAAAACTTTGCTTCAATACTTGAGTCGACATTCATTTTTTCTAGGTAGTCAAGGACCCACTAACCCGCTTTGTCCCTAAAAAGTTCTCCAAAACGTACTTTTACTGTGCCCTATTTTCTACATTCACCTGTGTTTAATTTAAAGAATCTACAATAGAATACAATGATTGAGTAAGAATGGGCCATTTTGATGGAAAATTATTAGATACTCCTGGAGTACTACGTAGGCGATGCCACGTGGTACTCTCAACAAATAAATTATCGCAACCTATAGAATGTAGGCCACCTTTTGTCTCTTAACCACCCAACAAATATGAATTATCATGTCTCTACCATAAAATTTGTCGTCATCATATTAAATAAGAGCAGTATGTGAATTTACCACATAAAACTCCAAAAGTGCTGAATAATTATTTCATTTTGAAAGATGGTAAGGGGGATTTAATGCACTTTAAATACATAATTATTAATATTAAATTAATTTAATTTTTTGTATACATAATGTAAGGACCCAATTTTAAAACATGTAGATTAATAGAGCCAAACCAGTAAGAGTTAAATTAACTGAATTAAATTTACAGGAAAAGTCCTAAAATTCTATAAAATAATATATAATTGTAGTTAAAAAACACATATATATATATATATATATATATATATATATATACATATATATATATATAAAAAATAAAATAAAATAAAATAAAACACAACAAAATAAAATAAAAAGGCCAAAGTACCCCTCTTGGCCGGCCACTCTCTTGTGCCAAGTGTTCCACTCCATAATTTAATTTAAAGCAAATTTTATAATATCAAATCTTAGTTAATTAAATCAAACATTGTCCAAAATTGCACACTAACTATCTTAATTAAATAAATTAAATACCAAATATTGTAAACAATTATAAAATAATTGAGTTCAACCCAATTAAATTAAAATAATTAAAATCATATATACCAAATTATAAATTTAAGTTAAAATGAAACATCTTTCTAAAAAAGCTTAATTTGGTCTATACTTCACCAAAATCGCAATCAAACCTAACGAATTTAATCCTAAACTATAAAAATAATGTACTAATCTTAAAATTTATAATTTAAGTTAATTCTATAGAAAAATGAATAAAAATATATATATTAAGTTAATTTTTAGACATTTTTCTTAGATAATGTAGTATAATTATAGCATCACGGACCATCAAAATGTCCCACAAAATCATCAAACCACCAAGCAAGCCCATGGTTTGGGCTTGGCTGGCCAATCAACCCCAAAAATCCCTTGAAAGATCTCCCACACTTGCTAGTGTGTTGTCATTTCAAGTCCTTGCATGTGCCATGCATTGGACAAGCCTTAGGCAACAACGATCAAACCCACCACCAATTTTGTCTTCAAAACCCCACTCCCCAGCCCCCATACCCGAACACCCTTCTTCCCACACCCAAAAATTCTACAAAAAAAAAAAAACTTTCTCAAGTGTTTAGGGCGAAGAAAGAAAGAGAAAGAGAACAAAGAAAGAAGGAAGGAAGGAAAAGGTTCACAACAAAACTAAATCTATAAGCCATTTAATCTTCTAGAATCAATCTCAAATGTGAGAAAAACTCTCTAAACCCTCTCCAGAACACTCCTCTCTCTCTCTCTTTCTCTCTCCATTTTTGAAGAAAAAAAAGAAATTAAGATAAATAAGCTAAAAATTATGTTTGAAGTTGGTTTTTAACATTTTTGGTGTTTAAATCTTGTATGCATGTAACTTATTTTAATTTTTGCATTCTTAGTGATTTTAATATTATGAGATTTAAATATTTTAATATAAATATGTTCTATGCAAAGAAAATAACAGATTTAGGCCATGCATGAAACTAGAATATGTTAGGGTTACTTAGATTTGATTATTTAATTTCTACCGTTTGCTGGACCTTTCTTTGAAAACTTATAACTTATTCTAGAAAAATCTTCTAAGGTCAAATTTTATGTCCAAAGATAGAGTTTTGAGTTATCTTTCATACAAAATTGGTTTAAACCCATTTACATGCACTAAACTCTAATTGTGAAATTTCTACCAAAATGTATCAAACCTAGACCAGATTCTGTTGCAGAGGCTAAAACCCTACTTTAAAATATGCTTCAAGCTTTGGTCCATTCATGAAAATTATAGATAACACTTTTATATATCTACTCACAAAAAATGAGCCCCATTTGTTAAGCTTTGATGGTTCAAAAGTCTTTTGCAAGTTGCTAACTCTAAACAGTACTCAAGGTTCAAATTTGCATAATTTTTTTGTACAAAAGAAATCCCCTATTTTTTTTTTATCTCAAATCAAAAAGTTTTGTTCATATAAAAATATAGTAGACATCATAAACTAGCTACTGTCCAATAATCTCTTAAAAATGAGTTGATTTAGACCCCAAACGTATTTTATATTTTCTGTTTATACAATAGAAATTGGTATTACACTCTCCTTGGACACTCTTTCTTTGGAGACCCGAAACTCAATTTTTTTCTAAATATGTGAGCAAAGTGTTCTTCATCAAACTTTTAGAAGACATCAAAATGTATAACATATCAAAAAACAACTTTATGAGGAATTCGTTTGATGGCTCAAAAGTACTTTACAAAATGCAGCAACTCTAAGGATATTCTAAGTTATAGTAGAAAATTAATTTTGAGTTAAGTACTTGTGAAATTTAAATCACTTAAAATTCTTAGGAATTTTGGAAAGTATTCTTCATAAGAGTTTTAGGTCAAATATTAATGTACCACATATTTAAAAATTAGCCCGAAAGAAATTAAATTGCTGCCCTAAAAATATTTTATAAAATATGTGCAAATGAGCCTTTTCATAGCTAAAGTGTTAAAAATTAGCCTTTTTAATTTTATATTTTTTCATACTAAGGGCTCGCTTGATAACCGGTATGGATTTGATGTGATTAGTAGTGAGGTGGAATTAGTAATGAGGTTGGATTAATTTTTTTTGTGTTTGATCTGAGTATGATTAAATAACGGACTAGATAAACTCATATTTAATTTGGGTGGGATTAAATAACGTTGGATAGGATTATAATGGTCAATTTTCAATATTACTCTTGTATTAAGTTAATTTATTTTAAAATTAAGTTAAATAAATTAATAAATTAAATTTTATATTATTTATTTTAATATTTTAATATTTTTTATTATTTTTTAAAATTTTCAAATTCACCCCTTCATCCAATCATTCTTATTCCCACGCACCTCCTCACTAAGTTATTCCTCATTTAGGGGATAATTAGTATGTCCGGATCACTAATCCAGAGAATTTTTTTATACAAACAAACGTCGGATTGGATTATACTCCAGATTAATAGTCTAATTCAATGGTTAGTCTGCCGAAACAAACGAAGCCTGAGTGTTGTATTTTTTTTTTTGTGGGCCTAAAATACCTTAAGTATTTTTAATTAGTATGTGCTACTCTATATAATGATAATGTGGCTTAGCTTACATGAAAATCTTGTGTTCATGATTTTACGCCAAATTATGCAAAGTGTTCATTTAATGAATTATTATTATTTTTATGTATCTTAGCATAATTTTAGCTTCACGCTCATTAGTATATCCATGTCTAGGAAGTGACATGCATTCATCATCCTTAGGTTGGGATATGCATGAATCACTTAAATTATAACGGCGGATAAAATGAACTGTAGGGAGGTATTGTTCCGAGTGGTATCCTATGGTTTTGTTAATAAAATAATTTTTGGAGTGTTGTCCCTGGCTTGTATGCTAGATAAAAAATTTTAAGATGATATCTCATAGTGAGGTGGTTTGGGTGGCAAAATAATTAGTGATAGAATATACGTTGATCCCACATTAGACCTTGACCTTGACAAGAGATTCGAGGGTCTGACCATGATGATTTTTTACACCTTGCCGTCAGGATGACCCTGTTGAACGCTTAGTTCGGCTACGTAGTCATCTCACAACTGAAGAAATGCTTAAAATCAATCGGTAGACTTGATCTATGATGATTGGATCAAGATTAGGAGGGTTTCCCCAAGTTGGGTTAACCTAGAATGACTTAAAATTTTAATAAACTTAGTAATTAATTGGAAAGGCATCATTAGCATCATTGCATTGGTTGATACATTAATTCATTATTATCTGCTACGTGATGCATGTTAAATAATTTTCATTGTAGAGTTGAATCATATTTGAATTATACTACTTAGGTTTCCTAAAGTTTTTCTTGCTGGGTTTTGGCTTATGCGTTTTATGCCAACTTTGAAAAAATCAAACATTTAGCTTGACGATCAGGCTTAGGGAGAGAAAGAGTTGCGGCACCCGTGAGTCGATAACTCACCAACTTCTAGTTCTTGCTAGCTTTTCTTTTGCCTTTTGAGACCCGTGTACCAAGCAGTTGAATGTATTTTGTTGCCTATATTATTCTAGATCTGTAATGTTTTAAATACTCTACTTTATTCTATGTTTGGATAAATATTAATCGTATGTTTATTTTATCGTATTTTATTAGTATCACTCTTAAATGTTTTTTGAAAATCTAAAATGTCACAAATAATTTTATTGATCTATCATACAAAATAAACGGTTTGATTCATATAATTAAAATTCAACGGATCTCACCAAGTCAGCACAACACAACTTTGTGCTTTTCAAGCAATTATTCAAATTTCAATGCTCATTGCTCCACTTCAACCACCAAAGGATGAGCAAGGTCCTGCTGTGACTTGGGTCACAACAGAGGTGTGATATGATGATTTTTTGACTTTTAATTTAAATTTTATAATTTAATTGAAATAATTTATTATTTTATATTTAATAAGTACTTAATTTGTGTAAAAAATTAGATCAATTGGATATCAATAGTCATATAATTCATGCACATTCATCTTATATTTTATTTTTAAAATCTTATAAATTGGTTATTTTATTTAAAAACAAAAATACTTTAATCATATGAATAAAGATGTTCGATTTACTTTATTTACTGGGCTTACCTACACAATAAACGTAAAATAATAAACAATTCTAATTAAATTATAAAATTCAAATTAAAATTTAAAAAGCCCTGACAGCACACAAGCTTTGACCCAAGTCTCAATAGGACCTGTTACACCCAAATGATACATTTTTATATGCTTACCAACAAAAAAGTAATTACTGATCCTACTAATTTAAGCTTTTTGTATATTTTGGTATATTATATAATTTAGATAGTAATATATTTTCTTTACTTTTGAGGTGGAAAGTTATTGATTAGAAGCTTATATTGAAGTTTTTCTAATTTATCATTGTTAATTAATATTATATATGAACCAATTAATTATTCTAGTAACATAATTTAGATAAAATTTTACTAATTTTAAATTAATAAATCTTCTTTTTATGCAATTCAGGCATCGTTCGTCAACAGATTTTAAGTTAGTTTAAAGCAAGCTTTTTTGCCTTTTTACTTAAAATCTCAAAAAAATTAAGGCTTTTAATCTTTTTGCTTTTTACATAATTTTTTTTTCATATTTTTTAAAAAGTATAATAACTTTTATTATACAAATTTATTTTTTTATAAAACTTATATTTTTAAAACTTTTTTGTCAAAATCTATCAAATACGATCTATATTTAAGCAAAAAAATTTTGTTTTTTGACTTAAAGATCAAACAACATATTTTTAACAACCAAAATGCATTAAAATGAAAAAATTGCAAAAAGAAAATGAATTGATTAAAAAATGTGACTGCAATTTGAAAATAAACAACCGCCTAAGCTGCCAAAAACATAAATCGTAATAATTGTAAAATTAAAACACTAGTAGGTTTACTCTAAAAATGTTGAATAATTAAACAACTTAGACCCCGAAGCTAAACTTAATTTACCGATAATATAATTACCCGTTTCGCCACCTGGTTTGCACAGTTTAGTTCTTGTTTGGTACCCCGATTTAAAGTTAGATATTTTTGCTTAAAATCGTTTTAAGCTAAATAAGTAAAAAAATCATTTGGTGATCAGTCATATGGTTGACTTTAAGCTAAAAAAAAAACTAAAAAGCTTTGGTTTTAATTCAAATTTTTAAGAATATTTTAAAATTTATTTTTATATAATTTTATATTAATTATAAATCTTGTTTGATTGATTTCGATGAGTAAATTTTAAAAATATAGTTTTTATAAAAAATAAATTGTATAATAAAAGTTATGATATTTCTCAAATATATAAAAGTATTTTATGCAGAAAAACAAAAATGATAAAATCCAATAATCAAAAAAGCAAAAAGTCAAGATTAAAAAATGAGATTTAAGTAACTTTCTGACTTTAAATAAGAAAATAAAAAACTCAACTTAAAATTAAGTTGCCAAACAAGACCTTAGACTCCGAAGCTACACTTTACTTTCTTTATCACGTGTCAAAAGTATCAAAAATGTAAGATGTACGCTTTCTTGCAAATCAAGCACGATGAAGTTTCATATTGATGAGGTAATTTAATACTTTTTTAAAAAAATAATTAAAAAAATAAAAAAATTATTGAGTTAAAAAAATAATTTTAAGCTACTATGCAAAGAAAAAATATTGTAATTTGACAGTTAATTTTTGTAATTTTAAATAAAAGCTAAAAACCTACCTTTAGAATAGAGCTAGACAAGGCCTTCTTTACTTTCTATTATATTTATTTTTATTTTAATTATTTTTTTGTCGTTTAATAAAACTATAATATCTATTTGCAATTTTCCTTAAAAAGTATTTTTTGACCAAAATAAAAACAAAAAGTCAGAAAAAAGGTCAAAAATTGCTTATTTTTCTTTTTAACAATTTTTTTGAATGTTTTGATCATATTTCTTTTTCTGATTCCTTTTATCGAAAAAATCTTAAAAAATAAAAAAAAAGTCAAAAATTATAAAATTAAATAAAAGCGTGGCACCAAAATTTTCATTTGACAAAACGTGGTTTCAAAACATAGAATCATGTGATAAAAAAGTCCTTTCAAAATAAGGCAATTTTGGCCTAACTTGGATAATATTTATGGAGTAAATTACGATGAGTTTATAATACACAGTCTTATTTTTTATTTATAAGAGACTATTTTCAAACCTTAAACCCGTGACCTCTATGTCACATGACGACTAACTCTTCCGTTGCGCCAAAACTTCTCTACAAAACAAAGAAGAAAAATATGATAAATATTACCAAGAGCCTATTTGGTAAATAGGTCTTTTTTTTTTTTCTTTTTAACCAACAAGCCAAAAGTTAAAATCTTTCATTTGAAAAAAATATAAAAAAAGAGAAAATAAAAAAATCAAATAAAAAATACTAATCGGTACACAATTCAAACCTCCACTGCATTAAAAAAAACTCATAATACCCCTATTTAATAATTTATTTACTATAAATATTAACTATATAATTATTATAATTTTATATGCATATAAGAACAATGTGAATTTAGGCCCTGTTTGGATTAAAACCTGGATTTCTTGCTCATTTTTTTTCTTTTGATTTTTTTGTCATTTTTGGCTAAAGTTATTTTATTTTTGGATCGTTTCAATAAAAGGGACCGGAAAAATAAAAACTTTTAATTAAATTATAAAAATATTTCACTAAAAATAAAAATATAAAATATAAAATTTAGTTTATTTGCCTATTTTGATTTATTTATGTCTTTTTAAAACTTTTCTCATAATTTTATACAAAAAATTTATTTTTTCAACTTGTTTTTATGAGATGAGTCAAGAAAATATAATAATTTGAGCCAACAAAAATATGTTTTACTTAAAATAAAAATAAATAAAATAAAATAACATAACATTTATCCCAAAAGAGCTGAAATGATAATTTAAACATGATTAAAAGGAAAAAATGACTACATACATCGGCTTCACAATGATCAATTAAGGCAATGCTGGGCAGCAACGCATTTAACGAGTAGTTATTCTGTCGGTACTGAGAGCAATAATAGCACGCACGTTAATGTAATGTGTTCAATTAATATAAAAATATAATAATAATAATTTTTAGAATAAATAAATAATTAATTTAATTTGTAGATGCTTTATGATCCTTTGAGTTCCTTCCCACTTTAATGTGTTGCTGTAATGTTTTTAATTTTTAAACCTAAATAGTAGTACAATTGATCAGGTTTTGAGTTTCCTCTTTAATGGTTATTGGATCAAATCCTTTCAAGGCCACTGAAAGTTTGTCTGATTGTTAATATCAGACTCTCAAGATTAATCAAGATGCGCACAAACTGACTCAAACACCCAGTCATCAAAAAAATATATATTTCTAAATCTTCAGTTTCTTCTGCTTGTTAAGTTGGGAGTTGCAACATTTTAGATTTGTAGTTGGTTATTGTTTTGTCCTAAATTTTAACTAAAATTAGTATAATATTAAGAAATTTTGTATACCTTATACAAATATTTTAAAAAATGTGTCAATTGAATTTTTTTACTGTTAGATCAAATATAGGTGGGCTTAAAAATATAATAATTCATTGGATATCTAAATATTTGGGTCATTAAAAAATTTTGTTGAGTGTTTAATTATTTAGTTAGCATGTTCATGTCTATTATGTGGGTGTTCATGCCTTTAAATGATCAATACAAATATAAAATTTATATATAAAAAAATTTAAAAAATTCAAAGTGTTCAATTAAACACCTAAGTAACATTTGGGGATGCCTCAATATTATATATTTGTAAATTTAAAGAGTAATTGTATAATAAGAGATCAATAATTATTACACATTAATATAATTTTATACTAAAAAAATATAATATATTTATATTAATTAAACAAGTCACATTAACATATTAATGTGGTGTTATTGAACTATAGAATAATTTCTGGCTTTAAAAACCTTTAAGTTCGTTTGAGGGTATCAATCACGACCGTTGAAGCGTCAATTGTCCACCCACCGGTTTTGCCTTTCTACCCTTTTGGGTAAAAAAATGTGCGGGTGTAGAATAATTTATTTATTTTTTTTAAAATTTTTTTTCATACTTTGATTAAATTAATATATTTTTAGACTTGTTTATTGAGATGAATTAAAAGAATAAAATTCTTGATCAAAATACAAAATATTTTTAAAAAAATAAAAATAAGTCAGTAAGTAAGATTTTATATTGTTTATTTTTATTTTTAATAATTTTTTTATATTTTAATCAAGATATTTTACTTTTTTGATATCACTCATTAACAAAGCTTGAATAAGAGATAAAAAATCAAAAAATATAAAATAAATAAAAATATATAAATTAGCATAAACAGAGTTTTAGAGTGCCTTATTTGCTTATTTTACAATACACACTTATATTTAGTCAGGGACGGAGCCACAAAGGGTTCAGTGGAGGGCATTTGACTCCACTGACTTTTTAATTTTATATATATATATATATTTTTTTTTTTTTGAATTTTACAAACATGCGCTCAGTAAATTTTAACCTCATTGACCCCAGACCCCATTCACAATTTTTCATCTTTAATCAGCTAGGGTTTTTACCTTTTACACTATCATCACTGATGCTGCTCGCCTCAGGCCCTTGCGTCGCCGCAACTGCTCGCCTCAGGCCATGGCGTCGCCACCACTCGCCTTAGTCCCTTCTTAGTAGTCAGGCTCTTGCATCGCCGCCGTTCACATTACCTTAGGCTCTTGCGTCGTTGTCGACACCGACACTGCGACGTCTAGACTCTAGATTTCCTTTTATTCTTTCAGTATTCCTTTCAAACTTCTTCTCATATAACTATATATGATATATCTATGTATATATGTATAATGTATCAATGGGTTACAAATGGTGATGGAGACAGGTGGAATCTTATGGAGATTTTTATATTATTATATATCTATAATCTATAAATGGGTTCAGCCCACTACCACTAAGGGCTTGTTTGATTAAATAATATATTAATTCCTATTTGTATTAAGTATTTTCTATTTTTGTTCTACAAGACTGCAAATGCAATATATTATATTATTATTATATTATTTATATATCTATTATCTATTATATATAATAAATCTAATCTAAAGTAGTACAAACTGTGGTACTGTACAGTTTCATCCATCATCATGAATGCCTTAATGTGTTTAATCTTTTGTGAGAGGAGATTTTTATATATTGAATTTGAAGTTCAATAGCTTTGATTTTTTGTTTGTTACTGAATTTTTGTGATATGTCCTAAATTTACTTTTTGAATTTTGTTGTTGAATTTTTGTGATTTGTGGGATTTTTGTTGAGTTTTTTATGATTATTAATTATGCCTATTTTTTATTTACATTAGATTAAAAATTATGAAAAAATATTTTAAAAGACAGTCAAAGTTTGAATCGTCATCTTCTACAAGTCAAAATGAGTGTGTGAAAAAAAGTCGTAGAGAATACAACTTGTTTGATCTTCCTGCTAGTCAAAGCGAGTCTTTAAAGAAAAATTGTATAAAATACAACTTGCCTAATCTTCCTGCTGACCCCGGTCTACGATCTCGTATTGTGGATTATGATCCAACTATTAGAGACCAAGTTCATAGAGCGTACTTATTGAAAGGTTCTTGCCAATCTCGCCATCACAATTTTTTAAAAAGGTAATTTGGACAATCTTTTAGAAAGTTTAATCCTTCTTGGTTCGATGAATTTGGTGGTTGGTTAGAATATAGCATATCAAAAGATGTAGTATATTGTCTGTGCTGCTATCTTTTCAAACTCGAGATAGGAGATCAAGTAGGTGGTAATTCTTTTGTTGGCGAATGATTTACAAATTGGAAGAAGAAAGAAAAGTTGCAATCTCACATGGGAGGTGCTAATAATACTCACTACCAAGCTTAGAGAAAATGTTAAGATTTGTTGAATCAAAAACAACAAATTGAAACTATTATCTCCAAACTATCTGATGATGCAAAAAAAGATTATCGAGTTCGGTTGACTGCAACAGTTGATTGCATTAGATTTCTTATGCGGCAAGGGCTTCCTTTTCGTGGGCGTGATGAATCCGAGCATTCAACCAATTAAGGGAACTTTCTTGAGCTATTGAAATTTCTTACAGAGCAAAATGAGAATGTCAATTGTGTTGCACTTAAAAATTTCCTGAAAATCTTAAATTGACATCTCCTGATATTCAAAAGGATATTGTTAATGCCACAGTAATTGAGACAATCAATACTATTCTTGCAGAGCTTGGTGATGGGTTATTCTCTATACTTCTTGATGAATCTAGAGACGTCTTAATAAAAAAGTAAATGACGGTTGCTTTGAGATATGTTAATAAAGAGGGATATGTAGTTGAACGTTTTCTAGGCATTAAACATGTTACTAGTACTGCTGTTCTATCACTTAAAAAAGTGGTTGAAGATTTATTTTCAACACACGACTTAAGCATATCTAGGTTGGACGGGTAAGGATATGATGGTGCTAGTAATATGCAAAGGGAATTTAATGGATTGAAGACACTTATTTGGCAAGAGAATGGGTCTACATATTATGTGTATTGTTTTGCTCATCAACTTCAATTAGCTATTGTGGGAATTGCAAAAAATCATTTACACATGGCATATCTCTTTTTGGTAGTTCTAAACATTGTTAATGTTGTGGGAGTCTCATGCAAATGTCGAGATCTTTTTCGAGAAAAGAAAGCTGCTAAAGTTATCAAAACTCTACATAATAACGAGATAACAAGTGGGCATGGCCTCAATCAAGAATGCATTCTTATTTGTGCCAATGATACGCGTTGGGGATCACATTATGGGACTTTAATTAGTTTGATTGGCATGATCTCAATTGTTATTGATGTGCTTGATGTGATAGTAGAAGATGAGATCATTTTAGAACAAAGAGCAGAAGCATTTCGCCTATTGAACTCAGTGCAATCTTTTGAGTTTGTATTTAGTCTACATTTGATGAGAGCTATATTGTGAATTACAAATGATTTGTCGCAAGCATTACAAAGAAGAGATCAAGATATTATAAATGTTATGAAATTGATTCAAATATCCAAGCAACGACTTCAAATATTGAGGGACAATGGGTGGAGTTTTTTGGTGGATAAAGTTTTTTCTTTTTGTGGCAAACATCAAATTGATGTGCCTAAAATGGATAGAGCATATGTTACTCGAGGAAGATCAAGACGAAAAGTTCAAGAAATAACAAATTTTCATCACTATCGTATCGAGCTATTCTATACTGTTATAGATATGCAAATCCAAGAGTTTAATAACCGTTTTAATGAGGTGAATACTGAGTTGCTATTCAGTGTTGCATGTCTAAATTCATCTGATTCATTTGCAGCTTTTGACAAGAAAAGATTAGCCTGTTTTGTCGAATTTTACCTAAAAGATTTTTCTGATATTGAGATATTAGCAATTTCTGACCAACTTGAGAATTTTGTCATGGATGTACGCTCTATTCTTGAGTTTTTGGATTTAAAAGGAATTGGTGATCTTGCTCAAATGATAATTAAGATCAGAAAATATATAGGATACCCCTTGGTTTATATGCTTTTAGCTTTGGTATTAATTTTATCTGTTGTAACTGCCACAATAGAGAGAGCATTTTTTGCAATAAAGATTGTGAAGAACCGTTTTTGCAATAAAATGAGCGATCAATGGATGCATGATAGTTTGGTTGTCTATATTGAGAGAGAGATATTTAATAGTATTTCAAATGAAAGTATCATGCATTGTTTTCAAAATATGAAAAATCGTCGTGGTCAGTTGTAAATTCAAAATTTATATTATAAATGGATATGAACCTTTTGAGTAGCATTTTAATTTATTTTTCCGTTCTAATTATATCTACAGTTTTAAAAATATATCTATCATTTTAAGAATATGCCCCCATTGAACAATATTCCTGGCTCCATCCTTGAATCAAGAACATTGAAGTACAACACAAGAAGTTCGAGGTGCGTGAAGTAAATTTATACAAGAACAGTTCTGGTATTACACAATCTGTCATATAACCGCTCGAGCAATCCCAGGTTCGCTCGAGGGGTGATCCCCTGATAGTTTCAATTCATCTGAAACTCGAACTGCAGGGATTGTATACCTATATAAAGAGGCATACTCCCTGACTCGAATTACAACTTCTAAAGCACATAAAATCCAGAGCTTTTGAGATAAATAGAAGTGACATTCGAGTTTTTAAAAGACAAAGTTCGTTTGTGTTCAGCTTAGATGAATTTTTAAGTTTATCGACGGAGGATTCTGCGGTGTGTAGTTCGAGAATTCGTTGATGTGGTGATCAAGTGGAGAACGGTGTATATGAATTCGGCAAGCAAGCTTAAGACGTTTGGATTAATGATACGATCAAAGTCCGTAAGTGTTTCTTGTAACTATTCGATTGATAATGCTTGATTAATTGGACTTGAATTAGTCTTGTAAATTTTTTTGCTTAAGTTGAGTTTTTCACGTTAAGAATATTGTGTGTTGAGTTTGTGTGATTGATTCTTTATTACTTGTCTACGACATAGATTGATTAAAATTAAAATCTTTTTGGCATGGGTTAGAATTTCAGAATATATTAAAAACGAAAAATTAGTCTTAGATCTTTAAAGTAGCGTCGATTTTGTTTTTCAT
>JAULJZ010185519.1:7772-21743 GCA_032270985.1 Heliamphora pulchella | reverse complement strand
GAATGTTGGAATATTAGATTTAGATTGATTAGAATATTAGATTGATTAGATTGATTTTATTCTAATTTGATTTTATTTTATTATATCTTCTTATTGTTTATCCCTATTCGCCTATAAATAGGCAATATCTTGTACAGTTTCAATAGATAGAGAATATAGAGTTATTTTCTCTTCTTTTCTCTTCTCAATTTCTTCAATGTCTATCTAGCTTTTAACATTTTAAGAGAAGTGGGTATTTCTATCATAATTTCTCCTCACTGAGATAAAAGAATTTCAAAAAATGAAAAAATCTAATATAAATAATTTTATATTTTCCTCCCACATTTTTTAAGGGCCAAGAATGTGTGTTGTCTTGTGCCCTCAATGAATACCATTTTTAATGTATTTTTATGATCGAGCTCGTTTATTATTGAGTGTGTTATTCATATAAAAAATAAAATTGATTCAATATTTCTAACTATATAATCGGAAAACATTTGTTTAGTTTTTTTAAAAAAAATAATATTTACTATTTATTTTTTTGTTAGTAAATGTTATCTGATTGAGTAGCATTGAGTAATGCTACTCATGTCGAGAACTTAGTCAAACTTGTTGCCAAATCCACATATGTGGATGAATTGTATTGATTTGAGCCTACAAAATTCTTTACCAATTAATTAAAAAACATATGTTTGGCTTGGTGGTGTTTGGCCATTTGAGTAGCCTGTTCTATTATTTTTCTATTTGATTATATAGTAATAAATATCGAATTAATTTTAATTGTTACATAAATAATAAACTCAATAATTTTTACGTAATAAATAAATCTAATTTTAAAAATATATTTAAAAATAATACCCATTAAAAACAGAAAAAACGTGACACCCCTGTTCTTTTTGAAAGAATACAAATTACAATGAAACAAAAAAAAGTATCATCTTGATTGCACTTTATCCGCCTCATTTAATACGCACCAGGTCACTTTATTCAACTCGCTACCCTCGAACGGACAAGGTATTTACGATTTTACGTCGACCAAAAAAGAAAATGGTTAATTACCACAAAAGAAAATGGCTATTTTTTCAATTTTTTTTATCTGAAGGAACATGGCTATTTCCACACAAATTTTGCTCATCCACTTCCTTTTTAATTCATTGAATTCATGTAAGATTAAATTATATATTTTATGGAATTATCTGTATTTGTGCAAAAGACAATAAATAGTTATAAGATTATATATCTATTAAATAAACAATCATATAAAATGTAAGATACATGATAATTCTCCTTAAATTTTAAGGTGTTCAGACTAATTTACGTGCACTTTAATTAATTTTTAAAAAATTAATTTCACTGTCTATTAGTAGGGGATCTAATTAAAATTTAAACAAAATCTCGTATGAATTAATTGTAAAAACCTATAACACTTAAAAGATTTTAAACTTAAAATCTTAAAGGAAACAAATCTCTAAAGTCCGACGCATTGGGGTTGATATACACAAGCTTACGAAAAAATAGTATTAATAATTCTCTAGCTACTAATTCTATATAATTCTAATTTATTTGTTCAATATTATTTCAATTGATCAAGGGTTTCAATCAAAAGTTTAAAAAAATAAGTTTTAACACACATGGTTCATTAACAAAAATTTTAACGCGCAAGGTCTAATTGCGCTATCTTTTTCCAAAATACCTTCTAAATAGATAAATTTATCTGTTTTGTATAACAAACAGAGAAATTTATCTGTTTGATATTCATCTGTTTATTATGCAAATATATAAATTTATTTATTATGTATATGAATACCAATACTGCAAACAGATAAATTTATCTGTTAAGCATATTATCTGTATGCACATTTATGCTTAACAGATAAATTTATCTGTTTGCATATGAACATAGATAATGCAACTAGATAAATTTATCTGTGTTCGTTATACATGTTTTAAAAAGGCGCAGATAAATTTATCTGTATTCTTTATGTGTGCTTTCAATAAAAGACAAATAAATTTATCTATATTTTTATACATGTTTTGAAAATGTATAGATAAATTTATCTGTTTTCTTTATACGTATTTTTCATAAGATAGATAAATTTATCTGTATTCTTTACATGTGCTTTCAATAAAAAATAGATAAATTTATCCATATTTTTCATATATGTTTTGAAAAGGGATAGATAAATTTATCTGTTCTATGGTATTTTTGTCCTAAAAAGACCTTGCGCGTTAAAACTTTTATGCGAATAAATTTTACTTATTAAAAAATTTTATACTGAATAAAAAATAATAAACAGCTTCTAAATTGAATTATTCACTAATTTTTCAATTAATGAAACGCCGCCTATAAGCACGTGTAAATTTTTTGATTAAAAAAAATTTATTCTTACGAATCTTCTTAATGAGATAAATTGAAAAAAATCAAAAGGTAAAAAAAATTTAAATAATTAATAAGCAATATAAATATTTTGATTTATTAGTGTATTTTAGTTTTTTTCTGTTCTGATTTTTAAAATTTTGATCAATTTTTTTTATCTTTTTAACTCATTTTGATTAAAAAAATTAAAAAATATAATAATTTAATTAAATAAAAAAAATAATTAAAAATAAAAATAAACAAATAAGACATTATTCCAAACAGTACCAATAATGATTTTTCATACAGTACTCGTTCCGTTTCAACGGATATATGCCATAGAGAAGAAAACAGTCTTCATGAATGGGGGCGGGACTCAAAACCCAAAACTTAGCTAAATTTTAGGACTGCGTTCAGATCCATAATCTCTGAAGAGAGGGGGACTCTCAGTTCCAGCAGCAACAACACCATAATCGTCAACGCCGACTGAATTGAGAGGGAGAGACAGAGGGAGATTCTCAGAGATCAGAAATGGGAAGATCCACTGCGTCGTGCTTGAAGATTCTCGCGTGCGGTAGCGATGCCGCCGATGAAGGCGACGTCGAAGCTTCTGAGGTATCTCGTCCAACGGTTTTCAGTTTTTTTTTTCCTTTTGTGATTTCTAGTTTACAGATGCTCCCTGTTTGGTTCTGACTTCTGAGAGAATGTAGGACTCTGAGAAAGCAAGAACTTCGAAGATTCAAGTTAATTTGAATGATTTTTCTTTTTTTGAGTGGAATTTTCAATTTGGATGGTTTAACAAGCGTTCGGATTGAGATCACTACCATTTGGATGCATGCCTCTGTTTGTATCTGATTAGGTTAGATTTGTAGGATCTTGATCCACATTTAAATTGGCTCAATTGATTTGATCACTTGATCATCTACCGAAACCATGTTCCTCTGGCTATTGAACAGTTTGGTTCTGAGAGAATGTAGTACTCTGAGAAAGCAAGAATTTCGAAGATTCAAGTTAATTTGTATGATTTTTTTTTTGTGGAATTTTCTGTTTTAATGGTTTCACAAAGTTTGGATTGAGATCACTACCAGGTTGGATGCATGTTCGTAATGTCTCTATATGTATCTGGTTAGATTTGTAGGATCTTGATCCACATTTAAATTGGCTTAATTGATTTGGTCATTTGATCATCTACCAAAAGCATGTTCCTCTGGTTATTAAACATTTTGGGATTCTGTGTTCTGTACTGTTTGTTTAAACTGATGGGATGCAAAGAAGGATAATTATAGGATCCAATCTGGAAGTGCAAGCCTTCAGTTTCAAGTTCGGGACTTCACGGACATTTGACTATGGAAGGATAGAAGCTATCTATAGATTTGTTTATTTCACTTCAGTAATTTATTTATTTATTCAGCATTGTGTTCTGCATTATCTGATAGTTTCTTATTGAGTGTTACTGGCTTTTCAAATTGTTTCTTAATCTCTGTACGAGATTACATGTATGTCTGCCTCTAGGGATCTGGGGATGAGCGAATCAACTTGAATAAGAATTGGTAAGTCACTCAAAGGCATCCAGAATTCGGATTATGAAAAAAAAATCCCTATATATAGTAAACCGAGGCTGTGGGTGTTATTGCCGGAATGGAAGCTTAATATTGAAGAACATTTCTTATATAATTTTAGTGTTGGAAAAATACTTCTTTGGATCCCAGACCAGAAAGGCTCTTCCATGAATGACACACCATAAACACCGATGCAATGAAAAAAACAATAGTGCCCTTTTCCTGTTTTTTTTTTTCTTTTTTCTTTTTTTGTCTCCTTGGTTCAGTTTCTTTGATAAATTACGATTGCAATATACTAGATGATGAATAGAGTTGTAAAAAACTATGGTTTAGAAACTTTAGTATGTGTTATTACATAATTTTGAATCCATGTTGGTTGAGATCATTGACAAGGTAACTGGGAGATGGTTTTTTTAAGGATGTGAAGGAATCTTAATTTCATGATCCAGAGCTTGTATTCTTTCATTTGGCTCCATAGAAGCACATAGGTGGCAGATTAAATTCAGATTGTTAAGGATTATGTTCCAAGGGTGGTAACGGGAGTTTGATCTAATGATGAATTGTTTAACTGATAGAATTAGAGCATGCGAGAAATAGCCTGATTAGTAGCTTGGACATTGGAATTTGGGCCACAATATTTTATATGTTGTTCTAATTGTAGAATAAGAGTTAGGCAAGATGCTTCTTCATTGTTTTACGATGATATCCTCCATTGCCCAGGCTGTTTTTTCCCCTTGTTTTCTCAAATGATGTACTTCAATGAGTTTAGGTTGTTGGCCTTGACAATGTGCAATAAATGGATGAGTACTTTTTTAATGCAAGTGCTTAAACGGCCATTTCACTCTTGAAGGATTCAATCCTTTCTAGCTTACTCGTATGTAATAGAAACCATGCAATTGTCATTATTTTTATTATGGATATTATTATAAAAGTCCACTGTTGCCAATATACCAGGAGCTTATTTGGTAGCTTATTCAATGCTTTTAGTTCCAAAGTATATGTCTCATAAAGTTTGAAGGTACCCATGGAAAATCTTTCTCCTTCCTTGCGCAATAGACTTCTAGACCCAGCGGCAAAGCGGCAACACAAGATACTACACGTCCTTTCTCCTTCCATTTGACAACAAATAATCATTTATAACCTCTGGAAGCCTCTGCTTAGTTGGGTTGTGGTTTGGAAGTTGTGTAGTGCAATGATATGCATGCTTCTTGATCACGAGAAACAAACATGACTACAAGTTGCATGTGAGGGTCTCTTGTACATTTTACAAGACACTGCAATATATCATGGCTATTACATATTCATTGCTTATGGCATACGAACCTCAAATTTTGCTAACTTAATTTTCATTACTTAAACTTTAATCATAGATAATTGTTTTGGCAATAACAGCTCCCTGGATACTTGTGGTGTTGTTTCTCACAGAATTGGTAATTTTGCCCGGCCTAATGTCTTTTAGTTTTCAAGCCATGAAACATAATTGGCTCATTATTGCCTTTCTAAACACAAATTACATGCTACCATGCTTTCAATTGAAACATTTGGGATTGATTTATTAAATGAAAGTTAATGAATTTAGCCTCCAACGTGCCCCTGTTTGAAGCATGGGTACTTAAAAAGTAAAGCTCCGGTACAGAAAAATATGTACCGGGTACGCCAAAGAAAGCACACGTACTTTTCCAATTATTGGGTACGACATCAGTTCATTTTGGGTACGTGAATGAGTATATGGGGAATCTATATATTTTTTTTAAAATTAAAAGGGTAACATAATAAATATAGTATCTTTTGATATAAAGACAAGTCTACGGACTAGAAGGAATAATTTAAATTTTTTACTTTAGCAAAAATGGTACAAGCCTAAATTTGTACAAGGAAAGAGATCGTTAGATACTTTCTTTCTCTAGGGTTAGCGACTGCTAAAAGCATTGTACCAACCAATACGAAGGCTATAGTAATCTATATTACAAATCACAAGGGTGTTGATATTGACATTTGTTCTATGTGGCATTTTTACTACATTTGTCATATATTTCTCTCTCCTCCCTTTGTCTCTCTCCTTTTAAATTTTAATTATTTTCTATCTTTCACTTTAAATTCAGACTTTTTATTCATTTTGCATCAAAAATATATTTTTTATATCTATGCATACATGTAGTTCAAAAAATATATTTAATTTTGTATATTTTTTAGTGATATTGAGAGTTTACGGTGAGATTATAAAAACTTATCTACTACATTATTACCTTTAAATTTTAGAAATTATTTATTATTTAAGGTTAATTTTATAACTAAATTATGTTTAAAGTACTTTTAGGCACGGGTAATCGCTAGTTGTCGTATAAAACAACAATTGTCATCATTTGCTGTGCAAACTAGCAATCGTCAAAGGCACAACGTTTGGATAACAGATGCTAATACTTTTTCTTATCTAGCACTTTTTTGTTTTTCTCTTTATCACTAAAAATAGTTTTATATGTAGTGTGTGTGTGTGTGTGTATTATGCAATACTAAAAAAACACAAAAAAAAGTTTATTATCCCTGTACTACGGTCTTATGCGAACCCTCTCTTTTTAACTTTAATTGTAGTGGCACATTGTACCGTGGATCCGCATTCATGCTTCATAGCAATGGCATTATACTGTGATATATTGTTGTTAGAATCGTGTGATTCATGATTTGATTCATACGAATCGATACAAATTTCAAGGTAGACGATATGATTCATTATTTGCAATCGAAAGTCACATTGAATCGTACAATTCACGATTCGGCTCATCCGAGTCACAATTCGATCCATACGATTCTAGCAATTCAAGCCAATCTTCTTCTCTTTTTTTTTTTTTTGAAAAGGCTTTAAATGATGCCGTTTTAAGGCAATGATTACCCAACGTCTTTTTTTTCTTTTTCCTATCATGGTAGCCCCTCTTTTAGGAAGATATGGTACAATCTTATCCATCCATTAAAAAAAATTCAGTGGTCTTGTGCTTGGTTATTTGGATATGCTTGTTGTTGCTGTTTTGAATAATTTACTAGATGGTAGTCCTTTATTTTTTTCGGTCCTTAAACTTTAAATTTTGAAATTCTAAATTTTGGATCTTGATATATGGAATTTATTTATATATGTATTGCCGCATATATGAATTTTATCATAATTTATAACTAAGTATAAGTATAGAATTCATTTGCAAAAAATACACGCGTACGATCATTGCTATCATTCTTTTTTGGTTAAGTACAACCATTGCTATTCATTAAACAATAACAAACAAATTAGGCACTATATATACAGGGTTTTATACGAGTACAATAACAGAATTCGATAATTTTGTATTACCTTCAAGGAGGTATAGCTATCTATTTATAATGATAGAGAATGGTTACAAAAAAAGAAGAAAATAACTTACAAATCAAATCACAATCAATAAAATTCGAATTTTCTAATATGTTGATTTTAGTAATAAAATCATAATTAACCAAGTCCTAATATTTCTTAAAATATATTATTTTCAACATTTCCCCTCAAACTGGGACAAAGATATCAATCAAGCCCAGCTTGCAATTGAAGACTTGAGCAGGAATGGTTCTACTGGACATGCTTAGGATTGGTTTCCGGAGGTGACTTTTCAATTTTCAAATATCAATTAGATTTAAGAACAACGCTACCGAAACAACAATGGTAGCTACAAAAAACAAGAACAATGCTACCGGAATAATATCGATAGCCCCCAAAAATAAGAATAATGCTACCGAAAAAAAATGGTAGCCCCTAAAAACAAAAATAATGCTACCGGAACAATATTGATAGCCCCCAAAAACAAAAACAATGCTACCGAAACATCGGTAGCCACAAAAAATAAGAACAATGCTACCGAAATAACATTGGTAGCTCTCTAAAATAAGAACAATGCTACCGGAACAACATCAGTATTCCCCAAAAACAAGAATAATGCTACCGCATCAACATTGGTCGCCCCCAAAAACAAGAACAATGTTACTGGAACAACATCGGTAGCCTCCAAAAACAAGAACAGTGCTGCGGGAACATCAGTACCTCCCAAAACCAAGAAAAAGAACAAAAGAGTAACAATTCTTCAAAAAGTGCACTGTCAAAACCAACAATATGATATATTAAGACTTTAATAATACACCAATATCAAATAAGCACAATTATCTGGAACTCACAACCTACAATGACGGAGAAGAGAAGGAACATCGACAGTGGCAAAGACTTCGACGGTGACGGTATACCAACGACAGATTCGCGGTATCGGTGAAGGAATACCGGTGACAAAGGTGAAAGAAAGCAGTGACGACGGTTAGGGTTTCTAGATAGTTTTTTTTTTTCTTCTTCATATTTTAGCTTTGATATCAAGTAGAATAACAGAATTCAATAATTTTGGTTTACCTTCAAAGAAGTATAACTATCTATTTATAATGATAGAAAAAGGTTACAGAAAATAAAAAAAATAACTTGCAAATCAAATCGCAATCATTAAAATCTTAACTTTTTAATATGTTAATTTCAGTAATCAAACCATAATTAACGAGATCTAAATTTTTGAAAATATATTATTTCCAACAATAAGTATATACACAAATACAATTCTACATTATAAAAAATCATAAAAATGAAGTGAATCTTATGATTCACGATTCGATATGATTCATGATTCATTATTTTAGCAAAACGATTCACAATTCGATTCATGCTTTTGACATATGCAATCATAGTACTTTGCACCTTTTGTGCTAATATGTAGATCATCCAAACAAATCAAGAAAGAACAGGAAAAGATTCATATATGGTTGGGAACCATAGCTGTACTACCAGAATTTTTCAAAGTGATTTCATGCCAAAGTAATGGCATGTAGAGTTCATTCATTGTTGTTCTAGCAATTATGCTGTTCACTTGCATGTTCCAGTAGACTTCACTCTACATTATATGCATTTCCTTTTTTGGTAAGAAAACCTAGATATTTCTTCTTTTTATAAGCATACAAAATCTGGCCATTTATACAGTTCATCTCTCTCTCTCTCTCTCTCTCACACACACACACACACACACACACACGCATGCGCATGCATGCGTGCGGATTGGGTGTGCCAGGTGGGCGCCCTCTATATGATATTTCTCACTAATTTTACCTAAATTGATTGCTTGTTTGCCCAACACTGCTGCTTAAACAGTGCAATGAATTTAATAATGGTCGGAATTTGAGAATTTATTTTTATTTAAGAACAGATCCCTCAAGTGGCTTATGACATTGTAAGGTCCTTGAAATTGTTACCTGGGGAAAACAACATTTATAAGTCTGTTGAGGGGAGCTTTTAATTCATGTAAAACAGGACAATCATAAATACTGATCTAAAGATCGGTGGATAAGGATTTCAGTATTTTTTTTTCCCATCTTCCTATTTTGAATGGGGTTGTTTGAATGTGATTTTAGAGCAAGGGTTCAAGCGACAAACGTGGGTGGAGTTTTCGGAAGAGATCTGCCGGGCATCGAGTGCTAAGCAACACTGTAATTTCAGAAATGCCATCTTCTTTAGATAAGGAGAGCCCAGAAACTGCTGATGTCAACGTACAAACTCAATCCAACACAACTTTTTCAGAGAAAACCTCTGCAATGGCGAGGACAGATGAGAGACCCCAATTGTCAACAATAGCAAATTTGGAAGTGTCTGATACCATAGTTGCTACAGAGGATGACCAAATGTCTTATGTCAACACAGATGAATCTGTTATAGTTGTCATCCAGACTGCTGTCAGAGGGTTCTTGGTATTAAATATTAACTTTTTTTCCCATTTTGTGATTTTAGAATTTCAGTCAAATGGCTAATTATTTGAACTTCCCTGTCTGAATGTATTTGTCAGGCGCAGAGAGAAATGCTGAAACTTAAATATGTAGTTAAGTTGCAAGCTGCAGTACGGGGGCATTTGGTTCGGAGGCAAGCTGTCGGAACTCTACGGTGTGTCCTGGCCATTGTCAAAATGCAAGCTCTTGTTCGTGCACGTCGTGCTCGCCTTTCTTCTCAAGGGTCACGTGTTGAAGAGAAGCTAGATGGGAATCATGCAAAGGATGACCACAGTTCAATGGTAACGATCTATTTGGCTCAGCGACCCAATCTTGATTGGTCTCTTTTGATGTTCAAATGTTTGACTGGGGATCAGACACCAATTGTCAACTTGATACATCACTCTTAGTCAAATTAGGTTCACTCTTGATTGTGATGATAATTAATTCTCAAGAATAACTAGTGTTCAGTACTTGCTGAGGATACAGAGTACTAACAATGTGTGCACAACAATGCAGACATTTTACTTGTTACAAAATGCAAATGCATGCAATATTTTAAAATCTGAATAGATTTATTGAGATGAGGTTTTATTGAGGAGCTCAATGTATAAGAATGGTGAATTGGCAGTTACTTGGATGTTTTGACAGTGCTTGAGACATTCCTCAAGATGAGGTTTTAGGAGTGCCGATGGATGTTGAGATCAAGGCTTTTAGTAATGAATGTCGATAAAGCAAGTGTGGCTGACCTTTTTTCCACTTTTCTTCTATGTATCCTTTTGATCTGTCCTATGTAATTTTCATTTCATTGAAGTTTCATGCTTCACAATGGCCACTGGTTCAGTGGTTAAAACTTGGTCAATTACCCTTCGCGTTGTAGATTTAGATACTGAGGGCAACCACTCTGTGCATAAACGCTAAAGGTTAGGTCTGCACCCAATCTGCCCCTTCTATACTCCCATTAATGGGGATTAAATTGGACACACTTCAATAAAGTTTCATGCTTCGATGGCCATCAACATCTTTCATGCTTTGGGCAGATCATCTTTGCATCTACTTCTAGGTTATAGATTTTGTTTCAGCTATCAATTATTATGTCTAATCATCCATCCCTCGTTTCAGGATAAAGGAAATTCAGGAGCCAAACCGAATGTAATGTACATTTCCATTGAGAAGCTGCTTAACAACAAGTTTGCTCATCAGGTAAAGGATTTACTGTCTTTCTTTCTGTTGGCCTGCAACTAAATTGCAGGTCATTTATCTCGCAATGCAATTTTGTTCTGAAACTACTGTTGTTATACGGTATAAGCTACTGGAGTCAACGCCAAGGACCAAACCTATCCGCATTAAGTGTGATCCTTCTAGAACAGATTCAGCTTGGAATTGGCTGGAGAGGTGGATGTCTGTTTCATCGATGGGAGCTGAACAGCCACTGAAACCAGGGTCAGGAATGGAGCAACAGGAGCTGGACAAGGTTGAAAGTTCTGCCTGTCAAGTGGAAAATGGACTCCCATCTGAAGGTTGTGAGTCAGTAGAGTTGAAGGCCAATATTAAAGAAACAGTCGTGCCTTGTGATAGCAAAGGAAGTTTATTAACTTACGATGCGGACAATTTTGATGTTCATGCCGGCCAACCAACCTTATCATCCAAAAATGATAATCTGGAGCTGCCTCAGCCTGAGAACTCAGGCACGCCAAAATCAAAAGGGAGCTCACTGGATTTGTTTCCTCATCAAACTAAGCAATTAGATTCAAGTTCTCAGATGGAGCTCAAGTCTGTTACTAGCATGACTGAAATGGAGAGTGAACAGTCCACACACACTCTAAAAAGTTTTGCTCCTGAACAAGTGGAGACTGACGGAAAGAAGTTTGTGTTTGAAACCAGAAAGCTAATTAGCCCTACATTTATAGCTGTTCAGTCAAAATTTGAAGAGCTTAGTTCAACTGCCAATTCAGCAAGATCAACGAGTTCACACAATCAAGTTGCTGGAGTTGAATCAAACTCTGGCACAGTTTCATCTGGCATGGACAATGCAATCAAGACAAGGGAGATTGACGTAGCAGAGAACTCAGCTTTGCATGTTTCAAGGGATAAAGTTGGTGGTTCTGAGTGTGGAACTGTACTTTCTATTTCTTCAACACTTGATTCCCCAGCTAGATCTGAGATTGGAGGGATAGATGTTGAGCTGGAAGCGGAACTTCCTGAGGAAGGGGCTAGCAATCCTGAAAGTACTAAGAACCTAGATTTTGAAGCCAATGGTGAGACTACCATAGAAGTATCTAATTTATCATATTCCATCTCGGTACAGCCAGAGAAACCTGGTAATGTTAATGGGGCTAATGGTGAATCTGTAATTTCAGTTACAGCTGTAGATTCTTTACAGGAAAAGCAGAAGTCAGAGATAAGTGAATCTAATGTACTGAGCGAGATGGACTTGGAGACCGGTCATCAAACGCACAAGTCATCACCAGAAGCATCTCCAAGAAGCCATATGACAATCCCTGAATCCCAGGGAACACCGTCTAGTCAGGTATCAGTGAAAGCTAAGAGGACAAAACGTGATAGGGGTGCATCTAACCAGAAACATAGGTCTTGGTCAGCTGGTAAAAGATCCCCTTCCATTCCTAAACAGGATTCCAGTGGAAGGAGTAGTCTTGAACAATTGCCTGAAGAACATAAATCAGGCAAACGACGCAACTCTTTTGGCTCTGGGAGACCTGATTATATTGATCAGGAACCAAGAGATAGTAACAGTAGTAATTCTCTCCCTAATTACATGCAAGCAACAGAATCCGCAAGAGCCAAAGCTCTTGCGAATAGCTCCCCTAGATCAAGTCCAGATGTGCAAGACAAGGATATTTACATGAAGAAGAGACATTCACTACCTGGTGCAAATGGAAGGCAGGGATCTCCTCGTATCCAGCAGTCCACGTCTCGTACACAGCAGGGTGAAAAGGGAAATGGTCATCTTCATGGTATTTTCTTATTTCCTCCTGTTCTTTTCAGATAGATAGTCTTGCAGATGTGCTTATATGGTACCATTTGATCTAGACTGGTGATAGTTAGTTTTGTCTTGGTATTTATTCGTAGATTAAGGGTGGGCCTCAACACAGCGGTAAGGTTTTTAGTAAGGCAGTTAATGAGATTTAGAAGTGAGTATGTTTACTTGTCTAGGCAGAATTTCTGGGGCAGTTAAAAGGAGTGGCGAACTAAACCCGAGACTGAATCATACTTGCACATATGGTATCTATAACTACGTAACCTTCTTTGGCAGTAAGTAACAACACTAATAAACTTCTGCTGCACGGGAAGGTAGATTTACAGTGGGAAACATCTCTTTTCTGGATTGTTGGTTAATGGTTACGAGTGACCGATTCTTCAGATTTCATTGTTGGAAGGTTTTGCCTAATTGATGAGATTTTGTGCCCATTTCACTAAACACTAGGATTCACAGATTTTGTTATCCCGAATGAGATAAGATAGAATAGGAGGGATAAGTAATACTAGGAGTCTCACATATTTTTGTTATACAACGGAATTATGTATATAATGAGAAATTTGATTTATGTTTGGCTAAAATGGGATAAATAATGGAATAAAGCCCTGTTTGTTTTGAGAGATTAGGAGAGGAGGATTAGACTAATGAATAAGGCTGGCCCACCAATAAATTGTCTCTTTGTTATTGCGAGTCTCACGTTTGTATTGCGTGATTCGGATTAACAGTCTGATGAACGAGAGATTGCTAATCTCTTATTCATGGTATTAATAATATCAGACTTCCTTGGTATTTTTTTTATATTCCACTTTGTATATAAAAAAATATGTGAGACTCCTAGTATTATTAATCCCTCATATCCTATCCAGTCTTGACCAAAATAACAAACAAGTCCTAAAAGTTGTAGAATAAATAGTTGGCCATTAGATAAGAATAGAACACTAGGGGGTTCTAGTATTAGTTATTCCGGGAATAATTTGGTATTTACCAGACTATTAGTCATAGCGCTGTGATACAAATGCAGGATTATTTATTCAAAGAAGTCAACCTAGTCCATCTCGGCCCCCCCAATCCTGTAGTACAAACATGCCTTGTATATGTGCTATTACTCTATTGTCCACATTTCCAGATGCTTTCGAAATTGTGTCATTTTGTGATAAATTTTGGTCAAATCATTTCCCTTTTTAACCTCACCCAAATTCAATAAACTCTGCCCATGTCCAAAGCCTACCAATGTCAAGTTTTGGTGTTTGGAGACTTACTGCCTGAATCCTGCTTGTTTT
>JAULJZ010185501.1:0-21749 GCA_032270985.1 Heliamphora pulchella | reverse complement strand
CCCTGAAATCAATAGCCACTCATGGCTGTTGGTTTCCAGGCTACAATTGCAATTGAATGGCCAATTCAATTGTAATTGCTCCAGCTATTGAAATCTGAATTTCCATGGCCAATGAAATTCACAGATTCCAACAATGGAATGGGTAGGTAACACAAGCATCTCTCAAGGGGTTGATGGAGTGGTGGTTCGGAACTCCCTTCAAGGATTTTGAAGGACAATTGTGGAAAGCTCCGTTTTTTTTTGCGATAATATGGTCGATTTGGCTGGAACGTAACAAGGTAGTGTTCAAGAATGCTCAGAAGGATTGGGAAGGTATGATGGAACTGATAAAATTGAGGGTCGCTTTCTGGATCAAGACGATGTGTGGGAAGATGGGGATTTCGACAGAAATGTTCATTTACAAGATCCGCGAGATTAGGGCTATGAAATTCAAGAGAAGATCGAACAAAATAGTAAGGATCAAAAGCTGATAAAGTGGCATTGACGGAACAGCAAGCTAAGGAGAGCGGGGATTGTTGATGGAATTGATTCGAGAAGCCTACAATGTTTCTCAGACGCTTTCGTGTACGTAAAAGAAACGTGTTTTGCGAACATGTTTATTCTGGTTCTAGAGAGTTTGGTGCCTCATTAAACTCCCCAAACTTATGTTTTGCATAAGCTTTTTCTCAATAATATTCCCTATTGGTCCCAATATGGTACCAATAAAGCTTTGTTTGCCGTTTAAAGAATAAATAAATAAACATGTAGAACTTAGAGTTTCAAAGAAGTCTTAGTAGCCGAAACTATTTTATTGTCATAAATAAGTAATTTGCTTTTTCTTTGGCAAGTAATTAACTACTGTTTTGCTTCTGCAAATACAAATAGAATGTTAATAATAATGCAATATGCATTATCTAAATTATCTCATGAATTACTGTATTTACAAGTTTTAACTAAAAGATTGAACTTTACCCAAAAATAAAAATAGTATCATAACATCTTGCCATTAAGACTTGATAAATGCATTAATTTAATTATATGGTCATTTGGACAGATCCAAATCCTCTCTATTTTCTAAAAATATAGAGACCTCACCATTTCCAATCTTTAGTTTCTTCGGTGACTCTATCTTAATGATTTGAATCGTTTATTTTGTAAAACTTACTAAGAGCATCATCCATACAAAAAATTAAATGGATTAAAAATGAATAACTAGGTAATTAAATCACATAAATTCTGAAAAAAAATTATAGAGTCTATTTTCAAAATCATATCTGTTGTCCATTTTTTAGAATAAATGTCTTCTGTTCATGTAATTATCGCTGTTCGATTATCTTAATTTTATATATATATATAAATAAGAACAATTCATATATATAGTTAAAACGATCTATCAAAATATCATAAAATAGAAATAAAAAAATCTCCATTTATTTAGGAACAATTTAGAGGCTATAAATAGTGCTATCAATAGATCAAAGGGGGACAACAATTGGAGCTGGTGGGACCCATTTTTTATTTGGTGAACAATCCCACCCACTGTCCTTGGAGTGTGAGACTGTGAAATGCTTGGGAACCCATGTCTCTCCTTTTGTCTTTCTCTCTCTTACAAGTTCTCTTTCCTTTTCCTCAACTCTTGTCTTTGCTTCCTTTGCTTTATCCCAGCATTTGCTTAGGATGCTTTGACTTACCTCAGCCCACACTACAGCTGATTCAGTTGGCTTCAGCCCCTGATAAAGCAAATTAAGACCAACCACCAAAATCACATACAAATTCAAGCTTTCATATATACATAGATGCCAAGCAAAAGAAGCACATAAAACTTCTTTTATGGTTTGTTAACTGTTTTCCAATTTTGGTTTGGTTTTATTGTAAGCTAACTTGAATTTGGTTCACAAAATCAAAAAAAGAACAAAAATCATAGATGTTCGATTTGATTTAAGATTTTGAGTTTAGGGTTTTAGTTTCAAAGTTAACGCCGCAAACTGTAAATACATCTTATATTTGAGAAACCATTCATAATTCTAATTACAAAATTTAGTACGTGTATACGATACGCTCCAAAAGATGAGATGCGCAGTTAATCTTTTCCCAACTTAGAAAGCCATTGTCCGAAATAACAAGAAAATTCTCTGTTCAAAACACACAAAAAAAAGACCATTGACATTCCAGATAAGCCTAATAGTCAAGGAATGAGGACATGTTAGATGTTTTAATTAAAATAAAATACAATATATTAACATTTTAAACTAAAATTCAAACAGTTCAACTTTTAAAATCTCACCATTTTGAAAAGAAAAAAAAAGAACAATTATTCAATATTTACCTTTACCCACAGAATTGCATAAATGGTAGAGACTGCTTACCTTTGGGTCCTGTGCGATGGGAGTTTGAAGCCCTGAATGCACTTCCTGTGCTTCATATATCACAGTAAGATTTCCATTGGTGACATCCTTAGCCGTGACAACTCTGCAAATTGGAATAAAAAGCAAAACTTAAAAATATTGTCAAAAAAATACAGAATATGGATAGATGTAACCAGGTGCGGGTAATCTCATATTTATAATTTTTTCTCTCTCAAAGCCTTCAAGAAGTTCTAATTTAGACGTTGGAGTGTCTTTTGGTCGAACAATCTCAATCAGAAAATAAAAACTTTATCACTAAACAAGGGTTTAAATAACCAAGGAATGTGGGACAAAAAGTCAATTTTATAAAAAAGTCACTCTTTCGGCTCGAAAACGAATCATGAAAAGCTTTTAACCCAAATAAAAACAAACTAAAGAAACAGCACCTAACCCAAGAGTTCTCTTAAAACCATAAAACATACATGCATTGATATAATTGCCACAAAGCTTGCAACAGTTTTTTGTTCCGAAACATTACATATCAATACATGTTCCAATATAAAACAAAAAAGAAAAGTAAGAAAGTCTTCCGCCACTTCCGGTGCCCCAAGATCATCCCGAATGATCATGTGTACCTGAAAAAAGTTTTCAAATCCCACAATGTGAGCCGAAGCTCAATAGGAAACAGACTAGCATAAAGTAAAAGCGGGATATGCAATCACATAAGTATAAAATCGACTTGACTTTACAAGTCTCAAAACGGTTTTCCATCCTCAAAACCTCACATTTTCATATAATGTAAATAATGTCCAACAGTTTAAGAAAAACATCAACAAACATTATTTTCCACTCGGTTCCCACCACCGATAATGATTCCTATGTACCGACTTTATCGCACCAAGGATAAAGGTAACAACTATAGATTCTCGCTCATTACCCTAGCTCCGAAGCATCTAATGATCCGCTAGGTAATAATAAGTTCTATACGAAGTTACAATAACGCACGCCTCCTAATGGGGCAACCACTTCATTTACGAGGATTAACCCAAAGGAGCGAAGCACCTACTTGCGCAAAATTTTCGGACTTTCACCGAGGAACAATGGCAACCCAAATACACACGCACTGTCACGGCATATCTACAGAATCATTAAAAACACATAACTCAACTACGAAAACGATTAAAGCCATACATTAATCATGTATAAAACGTCCGACGGCCTTTCGCCACGTCGTCCATAACCAAGGAAGAACGACCAGCACATTTTAAATATTTTACCATTTCAACCGAAACGTTTAAAAACCAAGGCTCAACGCCAAGGGTTAGCTCCAAACCTCCAAATCTTTTTGGAACCGGGTCTCACATTTTAGGAGTTCAACCTCTAGCATAAATCTTTTTGGAAAGTGAAATTACTTGTTCGATTCGTGGTCTTTTGGATTGACGTTCAACGAAAATTTAGTTGTGAAGTTTTTTACCTGCAAAAATGTTTTTTATTTATGGAACCTAAATGTTTTTTACTTCGTCATTTCTATGTCAAATTATAATCCCAAGAATAGATGAAAAATGAATAATACCCACAAAAATGTGAAATTTCCAGTATTAAGTTTTTCTTGTTTTATTTTGTTGTTAAATTCAATGGTTAAAAATAATTATACTTTTGTGTATCTTATTTTTATTCCATGCTAATCGCAGGTAGTAAAAATGATTCCATAGCATATAATCATATTTTCTTCAACTATTTATTTCATAATTTTATCAAATGGTATGACGTGTTTTTTATAATTCTATTCATAGTTTACTGAGGTATATCAATCCTATTCATATTTATGGTTGTCATTATCGCATGATATTACGTATATCGATAAGCCTATCAATGATTCATATTTTACTAAAGTAATCCTTCAATCAAATATACCTAAAAAAACTAAAAATTCACATTTTGTATAGTCAACACTAAAAGGAAAAAAGAAAAAGAAAAGGTTGGTTCAAATAGATTTGAGTGAGCATTTTTATTGCCTAACTATTTCTCTTGCCAAAGGTTTTTTTTTTTCTAACATATCTTTGTACAAATTTGTTATTTTTTTCATTTTTGGCAAGGAGATGAATTTAAAAACTAAGTATAATCGTTTAGACCAAAATTGAAAAACGTACTAAATATGAAAAAAGCCAAGTAAAGATCTTAGTGGCCTTTTTTCAATTTATCTTAGCTTTTTATTTATTTACTAAAAACTTTTACTTTTCCAACTTTTCATGACAAGAGTAACATAAAAAAAAGTCCACTTGAATTTAGGGTTATTTTTTATTTACTAAGTACAAAAAAACCATATAAAAATCCCATTACAAACGAAGATTAAATCATAGGAAAATTCTCTAAAATGAAAAGAAAATTCTTTGGGACATAGACTTCCAACCACAAAAATCACAAAGAGTGTATCATGATATATGTTGTTAGGATGTGTGGAGCCTCATATGCACCAGATTACGGAATTCCAGATGCTGGCATTAACAGAGCGCTAGTTGGGCACTCGAGCGCCAACACTCCAGAAGTAGGTGCTAGTGGAGTGCTTGTTGGGCACTTAATGGGGCGCTAACAAGGCGTTTGCTGGGCACTCGAGTGCCAGATCGCCCTGAGGTTTCCAGTACGTGGCGTTCACTAGGCGCTCTCAAGCGCTACCGCACCAGTACGTTTTTTAACCTAGGGTTTGTTATATCGTTTATCATCGTATTCAACAATAGAGTTAACAAAAAGACTCATAGAGGCACGAAAATACCATAGAAACTATTGTACTCTATAATCTTTGCCCCATATAGTGAAAGACCGCAACATCCGTGGACAAAAGCACTCTTGTTGAACCACCGACATCTTATGTTTCTTGTATGCAATTGATTCTTGTGCTTAATTTTCGTCCTGTTTACGGTCATTTATCTCAC
This sequence comes from Heliamphora pulchella, assembly GCA_032270985.1. NCBI lineage: Eukaryota > Viridiplantae > Streptophyta > Magnoliopsida > Ericales > Sarraceniaceae > Heliamphora > Heliamphora pulchella. The sequence goes on along the minus strand of JAULJZ010185501.1, from coordinate 16,495 downwards.
GATCTTGTTGGGAGTTTGTTCATAACAACAATAACTAGCATCAGAGTTTTGGGTTTGTTGAGTGAAAGCGATGGCGGCAAATGACGGGAAGGTCAAGATCAAGAAGTTCATTGATGTTGACTTTGAATTCTGGAAGATGCAGATTGAAGACTATTTGTACCAGAAGAATCAGTATCTACCCCTCGAAGGAGAAAAACCAGAATGCATGAAGAAGAATGGTCACTCCTTGACAGACAGGCCTTGGGAGTTATCCGATTAACCCTATCACTGAACGTCTCCTTCAATATTGCAAAGAAAAAGACAACAGCGGGTTTGATGGTGACTTTAACCAACATGTATGAAAAGCCTACGGTAGAGGTGGGTCAGTTGCAAATCACTTGAGTGACTACAACACGGTAACAACTCAGTTAAGCACTCTGTCGAATGAGTTTGACGACGAGGTACGGACGTTGATTCTTCTGTCCTCCTCGTCTAAGAGTTTAAATAGCACTGTAACAATCGTGAGTAGCTCATCAAAAAAGTCAAAACTGAATTCTGATGATGTTCGAGACCTGATTCTCAGTGAATAAATTCGGAGAAGAGAAGTGGGTGAAACATCAGGATTAACTTCGAGTACAGAGACATGGGGAAGAACAACAGATAGAAACTCTAATCGTAGAAAGTTAAAATCCAAGAGGAGAAGCAAATCTAAAGTGGATGCTACCTGTTGGAACTGCGAGAACAAGAGGCATCTCAGAAAAGATTGTAAGGCACCAAAAAAAGGTAAGAATGGTCAGAATTTTGTGAATGCCACAACTACAAAAGACATTCATGACGCCTTGATTTGCAGTGTTGACAGTCCTATGAAGTCATGGATTATGGATTCTGGCGCGTCATTCCATTCTATGTCGCATTGGGAAATCATGGAAAAGTTCATTAGCGGTGATTTTGGTAAGGTTTTTCTGGCTGATGAAGAACCTTTGAAGATTGTGACTAAACGAGATGTCCGGATCAGTTTGCCAAATGGGTCAGTGTGAAAGTTGCTGAATGTCAGATATGTACCGAGGTTGATAAGGAATCTGATTTTCTATGGGGCAGCTTGACAATGAGGGTCATGTGGTCAATTTTATTGGTAGACTGTGGAAGTTCACCAAAAGATCCCTTGTAGTTGCTCAAAGAAAGAAGGAAAGTACTTTGTACATGACGATAAACAACAGAAGTGTTATTTCTATTGTTGATACCGAAAGTGTTTCGGATCTCTGGCACTAAAGATTGGGACACGAGTGAAAAATGAATGAAGACACTCATGTCAAGTGGAAAGCTACCGGATTGAAATCCATCGATTTGGATTTGTGTGAACACTGTATCTTAGCGAAAACAAAATAAGGTTATTTCCAAAACCAACAAAACTTTGAAAATAGTTAAGTTAGAGCTTGTTCGTATAGATGTATGGGAACCTGCACCAGTTTCATCACTTGGGGGATTATTTTATTTTGTCACTTTCATCGATGATTCAACGAGAAAGATATGGGTTTATTTTTTCAAAAATAAATATGATGTGTTTGCTACTTTCAAAAAGTGAAAAGCCTTGATAGAGAATGAAACAAGTTTGAAAATCAAGTATTTGATATCACACTTAAGGGTGTGCGAACAACCTGCCAATTCGCTCCAACCCACCAATCTAACCCAAGCCCTACCCAACCAGCACAGGTGTGTGAGTGAGTAGGTTGGGTTGGGTGGATTTAGTGAAAAAATAAAGAGGGTGGGTTGGTTGTGAGTTTATATTTCTTTAACCCGTTATCAACCCAACTTGCCTATAGCATATATTAGTTATCACATTTCTACATATAATGAATCTCAACCTCATACATATTTTTATTTATATTTTTTTATAATTTATAAGTAACAAGTTAAAATATTTATGATTTTAATCACTACTTTATGTATTATGAATATTTTCTTCAATAAGTATGCATTGTAAATATTATTATTAAAGATATTTAATTATATTATTATTATTGTTGTTGAATAATTGCTAAAATTTTTAGTTGATTTTTTGCTTGACTTGTTAAATGTATTTTTTAAAATTGCAATAGGTTTATTATTTTTTAGAAATTAATTTAAGAAATTAATCTCAAAGTTTTATAACTTCTTATCCTGCTAAATCGTTTAAACTATGGATTGAAACTGCCATAAAAAATATTACCAAACCCATTAATTTTAATGATTAGTGGGTTGAAGAAATAATTACCTACCAAAAGTGGGTTTGTTGAAAATTTTTCTTCCACCTGCCCCAACCCAACCACGCACACCCTTATAGACAAGGGTGGGGAGTATATTGATACTAGATTCAAAGAAATCTATGATTTGAATGGAATCAAGATGGAAAAGAATCCTTTAAAAACACCTCAGCTCAATGGGTTTGCTAAATAGATGAATAGGACATTAACTGAACGTGCCAGAAGCATGAGAATATATTCTGCTTTGCCACAGATGTTCTGGGTTAATGTAGTTAACACTGCAGCTTATTTGGTGAATCGTGATCCATCTGTACCTTTGGAGGGAAAGATATCTAAGGAAGCCTAGAGTGATAAGGAGGTAAACCTGTCATTCCTAAAAAAATCTGGTTGTATTTCTTATGTTCATGTCCATGCTGGTGATAAGAATAAATTTGAAATCTAAGTCTGTCAAATGCACCTTTATTGGATATGGCACAGATGAGTTTGATTATTGATTTTGGGATGATCAAAATTAGAAGATCATTCATAGTAGGGACATCGTATTCAATGAAAAATTCATATATAAGGATAGGACTGTAGTTTTTGATATTTGTCCTACAAATTCTAAACATGATAAGTTGGAGAAAATTTCTGAAAAGGATGTGAACAGTAGGGTGTAGAGTAACCCTGAAAATATGGTTCAACAGGAAGAACTGCATACTCTTATTATGGAACAAAGACAATCTACTAAAGTCCCTAAGCCTACACAACTATATTCTCCATCATTGTACTATTTGTTGCTATATGACGGGGGTGAACCAGAATGTTAAGATGAGGCTTTGTAGGTTGATGATTTAATCGAGTGGGAGTTACCTATACAGGACGAGATGGATTCTCTCATGAAAAAATAAACATGAGAATTAGCGGAATTACTGCAAGACAAGAAGGCATTGCATAACAAGTTGATTTACCAGATCAAGAAAGAACATGACAACAACCAATATAAAGCCAAGCTAGTTGTGAAGGAGTTTTAACAGAAAGAGGGTGCCGACTACACAGAAATCTTCTCTTAAGTAGTGAAGTTGATGACAATCAGACTTGTGCTAGGAACTATGGGAGTTGAGGATGTGTACCTTGAGTAGATGGATGTGAAGACAACGTTCCTATTTTGTTATTTGGAGGAGAATATTTACATAAAGCATCAAAAGGATTTGTAGCACATAGAAAAGAGAACTTGATCTATAGGCTCAATAAGAGTTTGTATGGTTTGAAACAATTACAGAGACAAAGGTACGATAAGTTCGACACATTTATGAGCTAAAATGATTTAATCATACGCCACGCAGATCACTGTTACTATTTCGAAAGGTTTAATGACAGTTACATTATTTTACTTCTGTATGTCTAACGATATGCTTATTGTCGGGTCAAGCATTCAAAAAATAAATGAATTGAAGGGTCAGCAATCAAAGCAATTTGAAATGGCAGTTTTGGGTACTGCAAAACAGATTCTTTGGCTGAGGATTAAGAGGGACAGAGTTACAGGGACATTGATGCTATCACAGTGGGAATAGGTGAAGAAGGTTTTGAACAGATTCGGTATGCTAAATGCAAAACCTGTGAGTACACCCTTAGTTAGTCACTTCTGACTTGCTGAGGACTAGTCACGTAAGACCAAGCACAAGTAATAGTACATACAACGGGTTCCATACGCTTCAACTGTCGGAAGCATAACGTATGTTATGGTTTATACCAGGTAAGAATATCACATACAGTGGAAGTTATCAGCAGGTACATGAGCAACCCGGGAAAACAACATTGAAAGATAGTTAAATGGATTCTCAGGTATTTGAAAGGTACCACAGACGTGGCATTGTGTTTTAGACAAAGTTTGATGAATTTACGCGGTTATGTGGATGCAGACCTGGGTGGTGACACAGATCATAGAAATAGTACAACAAGATATATGTTTACATTTGGTGGTTCGGTAGTCAATTGGGTGTCTCAGTTGCATAAGATAATGACTCTATTCATGACGAAAGCTGAGTATGTCGCCGTTACTGAAACCACTAAGGAGATGACTTGGTTACAGTGTTTTTTAGATGAATCGGGTAAGAAGAATGAGGGAAATATTCTATTCAGTGATAGCCAGAGTGTCATTCATTTTGCAAAGAACCCGGTATTTCATTCTAGGATGAAGCACATTCGATTGTGGTATCATTTCATCCGCTTACTTTTAGATGATGGGGTGTAATCTCTAGAGAAGATCTGTGGCAGTAAGAATCTGGATGACATGTTAGGAAAGACGGTCACCATTGAAAAACTGAAGCTATGCTCAGCTTCAATTGATCTTCTAGTTTGAAGACGACGTTTGTTGCTACTAGGTTAATTTGTTGTCTGATGGTCATATTTTTCTACAGGGTTGAAGACTAGATTGATTTGTTGTGTAACTGTGATATTTTTCTAGTAATGGTTTGGGTCATGTACTGGATTAGGCTCGAAGTGGAGTTTTTTGGGATGTGTGGAGCCTAGTAAGCACGAAAGCATGGAATTCCAAGAGCCATCACTAGCAGAGCGCTAGTTGGGCACTCAAGCATCAACACTCTAGAAGCAGGCACTAGTGGAGCGCTTGTTGGGCGCTTAAGCACTGCTAGTCCAGAATAGGGCCCTAACAAGGCCCTCGCAGGGCGCTCAAGAGCCAAACTGCCCTAAGGTTTCCAAGACGTGGTGCTCGTCGAGCGCTCGAGTGCCGCCGCGTCAATATGTTTTTTAACTTAGGGTTTCTTATATCGTTTATCATTGTATTCAACAGTAGAGTTCTAGAAAGTCTCCTAGAGGCATGAAAATAGCCTAGAAACTATTATACTATATAATCTTTGCCACATATAGTGAAAACCTACAGCATCCATGGACGTAGGCACTCTTGCCGAATCACGTACATCTTGTGCTTTTTGTGTAATTGATTCTCATGCTTAATCTTCATCTTGTTTGCGATCATTTATCTCAAGATCCTGTCGAAGGTTCGTTCATAACCACAACATATGTGAAACCCACAAGTGTTGTAGGTTCCACATGCATATAAATAGCGAAAAAATACATTTTTTGTGATTTGTCTGTGATTAATTTCTATGTATATAGTATTACTGAAAACAAAATACCTGTCCCAGTGGCCATTGATCTCGTAAAGAGTGTTCATTGAAGACGACACATGTATTTTTCCTTTAACGGATCTTTGATTTGGTTTGAGGCCCAAAAAAGTATTGGACCCAAAACACAGCTGGGCTTCGAGACCCGTTTCCGGACAACTAATTCTGCTGTTTCCAGACCAGTAAACGCTGGGTACAGGCAGAAATCTTATTACCAGGTTTGGATGGCCAATTATGTAACTCTCGCCCTTCTTCAGGAGCTTCAGCTGCCTTTGTCCTCGCACCGCTGTTTCTACTGAAGTTCCTGTCACATGAGTTTTGGAAACATCAATAAAACACACTTTTTCTCTTGCTTAAATTATTCTCAATATTGGGAACCATTTGGAACTATACCGCTTCAACAAGCTCTCTATACGAGGCTTGTTGGTTAAAAGGGTTAGTTTATCTCCAATCCAACAATGGATTGAACCAATCTAGCAATGGAGTGGTCCAATCCATTTTGGCCCATTTTGGGCTCAAAATGGGTATATTTTAATCTTCCAAGTTGTTCATTTTATTATCCTAGTTGTAGAATATATATGCAGAATATTAAGTTTATTAGATATCGTTATGTATTTGAATAAGATACATTTGTGTTCAAAAAAAATACTTTAAAAGTCCAGACACTATTCACTTTTTTTAATAAATATGTGATTTGTTTAGACATTTTAAGCATACGATCGATTTGATTTTCTACACAAATACTCTACAAACTGGAAATAATTAAATAAACGGCTCGGATTATAAAAGTGAACCCATTTTGAGCCCAAAATGAGCAAAACTAGACTAGTCCAGTCCAATATGGACTAGAGAGAAGCCTCTATTAATTAGTTAAAATAGCTAATATAAATTTTAGTACTCCAAGTGACTCTCTATCCCCCAGCTATTTTGCATTTTAATGTTTTGGCTAGTTAAATTTAGCTAGCCAATTACCCAAAAATTTAGCTAGCCATTGGAAGCTAGTGAAATTAATTTGACCAATAGCAATATATTACCTTATCAACTACATAACTAATCATGTATGGATGTATCATTTTGTGTACTTTAACTAGTTAAAAGGTCTAGTAACATTAGAATGGATGCATTACAAATGATTTGCTAAAGTAAATATTATACTTTTTTAGTATGTTTTAGCTAAGCAAAATAGCTTTTAGTGCTGAAGATGATATAAGAAAATAGAGGAAGGTAAATGAATATGGTAACGAAGTAAGAAAATATTAGGTAAACAATGTGCAGTGAGAGGTTGTACACAAGGAGTAGAACCACACTCTAGGTTTCAAAAAAATAGTTTAGGGCGTAAGGCGTATCATGTTTCTGTTACCGATTATTGTACTAGACATTCTACAATTGAGTTAACAAACATAGACAGAATCAGATCGAATAGTAAGCCGACAAACTGGTCGCTTTAGCCCCCAAATTTTGGCTAACAAAATTGAGTCATAAATATGTTGAATCAAAGAGTAAGCAGGTAAAGTGGCCGCTTTAGCCCCAAAATTTTGGCTAAAAAAATGGGTTGCAAAATTATAACTTTATACTAAAGTTCAAAAAATAACTAAACCTAAATTAAATATTGGGTATCAATTACTTTGATTTTAAATTTGTCAACAGAACTTAAACGCACTATATAGAACCCTAACAAGAGGTCCAGAATCAAAAACAAAGACTACTTTTTATCACTGCAGAATCTAGAGAAAATCATGATAACTTTATCAAACAAACCACTTAGGTCTAATAATATTAAGCCAAAAAAAACTATTTTTATAAGTGAAAAGTCTAAAGAAATTTATGATCCTTCTATAAATGTAACAATTGTTTATATAATAATTTTTGTTTTAGGAAATAAACATTTTAACATTTAATTAAATCTTAACTTCAGTCAATCATGTCACAAGAAAGATTGAATGAATTATCATTTAAAAAGTTATGTCAGTTATGTGAAAATGGTGATGTTTAAGCGATACTTTGTTCAACTTTACCCTTCTTTTAGTATTATAGTTTTAAATTTTGTTTTGTGTCACTTCTTATTATGAAGTACTAGATTTAATGAAAATATGAAGATAAGACTGTTTTATCCTTAGGAAAGTGGAATAGTACCATTGAATTTTGAGACAAGCTCATGACACCATAGGATTTCAATTCCTTCTTTCTCATCAGTTGCATGAAAGGCAGATACTGGTGGGTGATGAGAAACCTGCACTCATGATGGACACTGTTTAGAGAATTTAGGCAAAAGTAGAGGAGGGAACCACATGAGCCAAATCATATAAATATATGCCTATTTAGATATTATTGTTTAAATTGTAGTTTTTAGCTTGAGATTTTTTGTTTATAGTGTAAGGCCCCATATTTTCGAATAGTACAGTAGAAAATTAATAAGAGTAATAGTTTCTCTTAAAACTCGTAAAACTCTAGAACGCAACGTATGTAGAAGAAATAATTTTATAATGAAAACTTAATGGGTCAAGACCCAAAAACCAAATAAAGGTCCAAATAAGAAAAGGGCTAAGCTAAATAAATATCCAAAATAAATAATGACCCAAATTTAGGAAAAGGCCCAAACATAAAAGGTCTAACTTAAATAAAATCCAAGTGTCCATGTGGCCCAAATCCCCATAAGCCCAAGGAATTAAATAAGGCACAACTTACCAAATGGCCCGCAATCAAATAAAAGCCCAAGTGTTCCCATGAGACCCAAAGGCGAGTGAGGCCTAAGATTAATAAACAAGGTCCAAAGTTTGAATAAGGCCCAAAGATTAATAAGACCCAAATAACAATCAAGGCCCAAAGTATTTAATTAGACCCAAAACTAATCTAAGCCTAATTCCAACAAAAGGCCCAAGTCTTAGAAGTATGGCCCAAGTATAATCAAAACCAAATACTCAAATTAGGTCAAAGCATAATTAAGGCCCAAGTATTAATGAGGCCCAAGCTTAATACAAGTTCAAAGTATTTAACAAGGTCAAAATACAATAGAGTCCAAATGCACACAAGGCCCAAAACACAAAAAAAAAGCCCAAGTAGGATTAAAGACTCAACAAAAATAAAGGCCCAAATCTCTTAATTAAGCCCCTGAATTTTTTAAAAAATTCATGGAGCAAGCCCAACAAACTTTTAATGTTGAGCCCAAAATTATTAATTATTTTGGCCCAAAAATATTATTCTCTTTTTAAATATATATTCATATATATTTATATGTGCAGAGATTTTTATCACATGATAGGCCTCACATAATTAATTAATTAAAATATAATTTTAAATCCATATTATGTGTAGAGATTCCATAATTATACAAAAGAATTAAATAAAAATTAATTATATAAATAAATATTAATCTTCCGTGTGTAGACAATCCATAATTATACAAAAGAATTAAACAAAAATTAATTATATAAATAAATATTAGTCTTCCAACAACCACTTGGGAAGTGTGCCAAAACCAAACTAAGGTTAATTAAAGTAATCAAGGTAAGCTAAACTAACCCAAGTTAAATTAACCACCAAGGAACCCACTAATTTCTCCAACAATTAACCACCACCATGGGGCCCACAAAACTGAACCTTGGTTAAAACCTAACCCTAGGGTTTGCTATGAGCCACAAAAAAGTCTTGTACTTTCCTGAGATTTTTCTGTATAAATTTAGATTTCGGTACAGAATTAATATATTTAAATTCCACGTATCATCTTTCAAGCCAAAATCTGGATACTAGAAAATTAGATCAATCCTATACATTATTCATCTTTTGTGCCAAAATATCTTTTCGGATATTTTAAACACCTTTCTGCTTCTTTTTAGCTGTAAGAATTTTTTACAGCTATTTTTTCCTAAGATCCATATCTTCCTTTCTTCAAGACAACCCTCCTAGTGTCTTTCTAGAAAGCTTTCTATAGTAGTTTTGACATATCTTCAAAATTTGTTTTGGGAACATTCACTTTCATACTACATTGAGACTTTTCCAGTATAAATTTAGTAGTTTCGGATAGTCTTAATATTTTTACATTCTACGAAATTAATTCTAAAATAAAATCTTAATTCTAGGAAATTAAGTAAGTCACATACATTGATCATTTTTTGTGTCAAAATATTTTTTCGTGTATCTTGGACACTTCTGCTTCTTTTTAGCTGAAAAAGTTTTATTTAGCTAAAATCTTTCCAACTTCTCAGCATTCATCTCTTGACAACACATTAGTCTACTAGACTATAATTATGAAATTAGTCCCTAAACTATTCTAATTAATTACCAAACAAACCCTAAAAAATTACACACTCGATCCTTCCATGAACCTATAAATAGAAGGCAAATTCCACCCATTTTCTCGCTCATAGAATTCGGTCATAGTGAGACTTTTAGAGGGAGAGTGTCCCAAGAAAGAAAGAAAGAAAGAAAGAAAAAAAGAAAGAAAGTCTAAGCTAAAGCTAAGTCCTTCGTCTTTGATCAAGACCACACAGGTAGGAACTCCTACAACTTATGTTAACTTTCTCTTCTAACCCCTCTCTACAACAAATAATATGATCTAAATAGCTATAAACAAGATTAGAAACAAAAAGGTCTAAAAAAGAATTGAATAGGAGATAGCTTAGTTGTTGTGCATGGAATGACACCTGATATTTTGTTTTCTTTCTATGAGTTAAACAAGAGTGTTATGTGAATATTAGAGCCTCTTGAATACACTGGTTTTAAAGATTAAATATCATATATGGATCTGTTATATAAGTTAAACAAGAATAGGAATAAGTCTACCCAAAAAAAAACCAAGAAAAAGCCCCCTTTCTCTTTTTACCTGAATTTTTTGATGAGCCTAAAAATGTCTTTTTCAAAATCTATTTTTACTAGAACTTCATGAGACTATTATTAGCATGTGTGATTTTTGGTAGAGCCCAAATTGAAGTCTAAGTACCCAAAACATAATTTTTATGCTTTGACGCCAAACGAGCAGAAAAATAGTTAACTTTGCCGATTTTTAGAAAATCCCAAACAAATCCCCTAAGTTCAAGCCTTATATCCAGAGCTATATTTTTGAGTTATCGTTCATATAAAATTTATTTGGAGTAATTTGATCAGACAGTTTTTCTTAAAACTCGATTTTACCAAACAACGTTGTTTTTGGACCTATTCTATTCAACGAATTTTTGCCCCTATCTAGAAGCACCTTTCGGCTTAGCTGTCGTCATAAGAAATGTTCTTAACATGAATACCTATGACCCCGTATATTTTTATGGTAAACAAATGTCATCTAGTATGAAAAATAAATTTTACAAACAGAACCAAAGATACTGAAATTTTAGAGAAGTTGGTTAGTATTGTTTAAGTGTGTGAATGGTTGTGTTATGGTTATATCTTGCTATGAATGAGACTTGTTGATATTATTATGTTACTCAAAGTATGTTTAAAAGTAGTTAGACATCTTGTGTTGAAAGTGTGATTAGTGGACGCAGTGTACGTGTAGGAGACAAAACGATGAACTACGAACGAACTTTATTCTTCTGAACAAACTTGGGATTTTGACATGGGGAGGGTTATGTATTGTGTTATGGTGATGAGGAAGGGTCCACTGAAATAGCATGACTTCTTGAGCCATGCTATTTCATGAGTCGTGCCTTGTCTCGATCCACGCAGGGCAATCAACTGAGTACATGAAGTACTGGACGGGGATACTGACGACAATAAACCGCTCATCATGGCACCTAGCTAAGTACACGCAGTACTGTACGAAAAGGATGATGTGGCGGGGACAAGGTGTATGGGAACATGAGTATATGGGAATGTAGTGGTACCATGGTGGTGAGGCCTGTTGTGGTAACTCGACATTCAGTGATTTTGGGATGGGTTCTCTAGCGAGAACCGAGGAAAAACTGTTATTTGTCAACGTTGAACTTATGAAAGCTTAAACAAAAAGAACATAGTAGTTTAGGTTGAACCCTTGCATTGATTAGTGTGTAGTTGAGAACGAGGATGTTGGTAGTGTGACAACCGAACATAGTGAATTAAGTTGAACCCTTGCATTGATTAAAGTATATAATTGTGTTTTTCATGTATGTATATTATTGTGTATTGGTGTGTTATGGGTAGATTAATTGAGTTATAGTTGTTCCTCTGAACATGTCGCTCACGGCATTTAATTGCCAGATGAAGAAAAAGCATGTGAGGAGACGATCCCGACTGAAGATGAGGAGCCCTGGACTCTGTCCGGCACAGAACAAGAAACTGTGGAGGAATTCCTAAATTTGTTAGAAATGTAATAATTTAATTCCAAGACTCTGATGTACTTTTTGTAATATTGGAAATTTTCATTTGATATATTAAAGTCTCCCTCCTTTTGACTTAATCTTTAAAGTCGAGTTAATTACTTATAAGTGAAATGGATAGTTCATGTTTAACAAAAAAAATATATGTTATTTTCACAAGTAACTAAGAAAAACGTCTTTTAATGATGTGTCCGAGTTTCGAGCCATCACAGTTTGGTATCAGAGCATAGGTATATGAAACCCTAGTAGCCTTGGGAAATGGGTTGACCTAGGTTCTTTTGTGTGAATTATATATGTATTTGTCATGTGTACTTGTAATATGCTACTAGCTATAATTGTAGTATAGTTATTTTAATTTCTTATAGGATGTCATATGATTTGAATCCCAAACAGAATCTCGAACTAAAAGTCTTGTTAAGAATTGTAGTTAATTCTAGAAATCATTAAACCTATTATAATTGACATAACATCACCCGAATCATATATAATTAATTGGTGAATGGTTGGAATACGAGTAATCAATCGCAACAATTAAGGAGTCGTCAGTAATGGTTACGACAACAATCATCTAGCCAATAATGCTAATATTAACAACACCAATATCAATCTTCGTTTAAGCAGGCTTATCCAAATTCTAAGAGCCAATGTATATGAACCAATTCAGACCGTGCGTGGTGCGCTAGGCTTACATTAAGATAAGATGAATACAAGGATCTTTAGGGAGTTGTACTTCACGAATACCTTTCTTGAACAATAATAATTGGAGTTCTTAGATATTGGTACGTCATTCCGGTGTTTAAAAAAAAAGAAAAATGGAAATGACGTGATATTGATTTTTGGAGAATGTTAATGTTTGATCGTATAGTTGGGAGTTTGTATATATACACAACATTTTTGGAGAATTATGGTGTTCACATTAGACTAGCATGAGGATAGTAATATGGTTTATTGTGAGTTAATATTGAGACTATATCTTGGTGATTATAAAATTAGGCTTTTAGTTAAAGGTCCAAAAAAATAAGTTTTAACGCGCAAAGTCCATCAACAAAAAATTTAACGCGCAAGGTCCAATTGCATGATTTCTCTCCAAAATACCCTACAAAACTTTCAATAAAACAGATAAATTTATTTGTGTTCTTTACACTTGCTTTCAATAAAAAACGAATAAATTTATTTTTATTTTTTATACATGTTTTGAAAAGGCACAAATAAATCTATGTGTTCTTTATACGTGCTTTTAATAAGACATAAATTTATCTGTGTTCTTTACATGTGCTTTCAATAAAAAATAGATAAATTTATCTTTGTTCTTCATACATATTTTGAAAAGGCACAGATAAATTTCTCTGTTTTAAGTTATTTTTGTTCCAAAAGGACCTTGCGCGTTAAAATTTTTATGTGGTACCTTACTCGTTAAAAAATCTTATGCTGGATGAAAAACAATAAACGGCCTATAAATTAGACTGTTCACCAATTTTTCGTATAAAATTTTATGTCCTTAGCTTGTAACCTAAGTAGAAGTAAATGACTTGTGACGTACTAGATCACTATCTTACTCGAGGAAATAGTTATGACTAGATATATTGATGGAAAGAAATTTATTGAGTTTTTATAGTTAATTTTGACATTAGGAAAACTTTTGGAATTATTTGAGGTTATAAGATGGATGTGAATTGATGGAATTGAATAAATTTTTAGCCGGGTTGTGATTTTTAGGTTAGAAAGACTCACGATTCGATAGTACATTTGAGGTTAAAGTTATGATTATTTTGATGCAAAACTATTGAGGTGTTGGGATATATCATGAGTAGAGAACATGAAAATGAAAGGACGTATGAGAAATATGCATAGAATGACTGTAGTATAATTTGAAGTTATTAGGGGACATTTATATAGGTTTCACAGTGAAGCAAATTGTACGAATAATAATATTGGAGAGCATATTCTTTTGAGATAGGGCAAGAAACTCTAGAAGTATTAAAATCTAGAACTCAAAATTTAAGTACAAAATTATTTTAAGGGGGATAAATAAGTTTATTGTCATCAATATTGTATAAATCACGTTCGTTTAGAAAGTTAATTTGATAGTAACCTTTCTTCGTGTTTGAAACCCTTAATTCATTTCAACACGGCTCTTGAACTACCTTTCATTCTCTTGGAACCTGGTGCCATGAATTTTTTTAAGATTAACTTCTTGAATCAATCATGTATTCGAATGCTTAAATCTTATGGATTCTTCAACCTCATAAATTCTTGATCATTTGACCACTCGTAAATTAATAAAGAATCCTTTCTTATGATCATTCATTTTTTTTAAAATCTTAAGGACTTACTCGATTACGAGAGTAACCTTGTGAACCATTGTATACACTAGAAATCCTTATCAGGGGATTAGACTTAGATGTTTGATTTGAAGCACGTTTAGCTGATGTAACTTCAGGGCGAATATCTAGTTGAGCACTTATCGTTTAAATCTTGCTTTCTTGAGATTTGATCGAAATTAATTAATCCCAATCGAGAGAATTACTTCTTCAATCTAGAGTTTTATTTTTGGGGTATCTTCTTATTTCTTCTATTTTATTGATCCTTTAGTTGACCCTATTATTGAATATACCCTCTTCGATTAAAGTTGGTCTGGTTTGCCTTACCCATTTATTTTTAAACTTGAAACCCGTTGAGAATTTTATCTTGAAATTTGGAGGAATTGTTCACCTCCCCTTCGGTGTTTGATCCCTAACTCATTTTGTCAAGTAATTTGAAATATCGTTTGAAAATTTAATGTCTTCTAACAAGATCATTAGAAAGAAAATAAATAAATAAATACTCTTTGGGGAATACCATTCTATTAGTACATAATCTTCAACGGAGATTAGAGGAATTCATTTGGAAAAGAAAAGTTGCCATATGTGCCAATCATCCTCAACTTTTTTGAAATAGAAGTATACTTTAAATTTCGGAGACAAAACTTGTTTAAGGGGAATAGGTTGTAAGGTCCGGTATTTTTTAATAGTACAGTAGAAGATTAATAGGAGTAATAATTTCTCTTGGAACTCGTAAAACTCTAGAACGCAAGGTATATAAAAGAAATAATTTTACGATGAGAACTTAACAGTCCAAAGCCCAAAAACAAATAAAGGCCCAAATAAAAAAGGGTTAAGCTAAATAAATATCCAAATAAAGAATGACCCAAATTTAGGAAAAGTCCCAAACATAAAAGGCCTAACTTAAATAAAACCCAAGTATCCATGTGGCCCAAATCCCTGTAAGCCCAAGGAATTAAATAAGGCCGAACTTACCAAATGGCCCACAATCAAATAAAAGCCCAAGTATTCCCATGAGACCTAAAACCAAGTGAGGCCTAAGATTAATAAACAAGGTCCAAAGTTTAAATAAGGCCCTAATAGGAATAAGGCCCAAATAACAATCAAGACCCAAATTATTTAATTAGGCCCAAAACTAATCTAAACTCAATTCCAACAAAAGGCCCAAAACAAGTAAAGGCCCAAGTCTTAGAAGTATGGCCCAAGTATAATCAAAATCAAATACTCAAACTAGGTCAAAGCATAATTAAGGCCCAACTATTAATGAGGCACAAGCATAATATAAGTTCAAAGTATTTAATAAGGCCAAAATGCAACAAAACCCAAATGCACACAAGGCCCAAAACACAAAGAAAAGCCCAAGTAGGATTAAAGGCTCAACAAAATTAAAGGCCCAATTCTCTTAACTAAGCCCATAAATTTTAAAAAGAAATCCATGAATCAAACCCAACAAACTTTTAATGTGGAGCCCAAAATTATTAATTATTTTAGCCCAAAAATATTATTCTCTTTTTAAATATATATTCATATATATTTATTTGTGTAGAGATTTTTATCACATGGTAGGCCCCACATAATTAATTAATTAAAATATAATTTTAAATCCATATTGTGCGTAGAGATTTCATAATTATACAAATGAATTAAATAAGAATTAATTATATAAATAAATACTAGTCTTTCATGTGTAGAGATTCTATAATTATACAAAAGAATTAAATAAAAATTAATTATATAAATAAATATTAGTCTTCCAACAACCACCTTGGAAAGTGTGCCAAAACCAAATCAAGGTTAATTAACGTGACCAAGGTAAGCTAAACGAACCCAAGTCAAATTAACCACCATAGGACCCACTAATTTCTCCAACAATTAACCACCATGGGTCTCACAAAACTCAACCTTGGTTAAAACCTAGCCCTAGGGTTTACCTCGAGCCTCTAAAAAGTCATGTACTTTCTTGAGGTTTTCTATATAAATTTAGCAATTCTATACAGAATTAATATATTTAAATTTCACGCATCATCTGTCAAGCCAAAATTCGGAGACCAAAAAATTAGGTCAATCCTATACATTAATGATCTTTTGTGCCAAAATATCTTTTTGGATATTTTAAACACCTTTCTACTTTTTATCTACAAGAATTTTATACAGCTATTTTTCTCCAAGATCTATATCTTCCTTTCTCCAATACAACCTTCATAGTGTCTTTCTAGGAAGCTTCCTATTGTACTTTTGACATATCTTCAAGATTTGTCTCGAGAACATGCAATTTTATTTTGCATTGTGACTTTTCCAATATAAATTTAGAAGTTTCGGATAGTTTTAATATTTTTACATTCTATGAAATTAATTCTAAAATAAAATCTTAATTCTAGGAAATTAAGTCACGTACATTCATCACTTTTTGTGTCAAAATATCTGTTAGAATTATTGAAAAGTGTGGAAGAGAAAAGGAGGAAGAGAGAAATTGAGAAGAACAATGAATGAGAGCACAAAACTTAGGGTTTCCACCCTATTCCTTGTTATTTATAATACGATCAATA
>JAULJZ010185490.1:0-21751 GCA_032270985.1 Heliamphora pulchella | reverse complement strand
AATAAGATTTGCAACTTCCTGGACAAGAACAAAAGTTGATCATCCTGAACCAAGTATGCGGGATTTGGATATGGTTAAATTTCAAAGTTTTTAGCTACATCGCAAGTATGCCTACAGTTTATAGGATAACAAGTTAACCCAAGAAGTTATTCGTCAAGCATGATGACGAACAGGGCAAGCAAATACATACCATATGCCTCAAAGCCATATCTAATGATGCTTTTGAAAGCATTCTTCCAAAGCCAGAATTTTCACGGGACAACAAAGACTTCCCTGGGGAGTTATTATTCTTGGTGATTTGGTCATCTTGCTTCGGTGGAGCGAGTTTCCTCATGTTTACTATTCTTTCAACCATCTTAGTCCCAATTAACACGGGGCTCGTGTCATCACTGCCTGTGGAATGTGCTCTACTCATTGCAAGCACAGTGCTTGAATTTTTATGTACACTACCATTTGGAGCACAGCCTCTTGAAGGAGAGCATGCCTTCCGTCTTGGTTTCCCATCAGAACTAGTCTCAGTAGAAGATGGTCGAGCACCAGGTGCTACTGGTCTACCCCTGGAGGCTGAAGCTGGTCTTTCAGGCATTGATTTCTTTAAATTGGGACGAGCATCGTGTGAGAAACCAGGCATCTCAGAGGGTTTCCCAGTCCTAGACTTCACTGTTGGAGAAGCACCACGTGATGGCACTGAATTTTTCAATGCCATGGGACCGGACTTCATCACTGAAGAAGAGCGACCAGCAGGACCTGATGCAATAGTTACGCTAGATGGGGTTGATGGTCGACTTCTTGGTGTTGCAGATCTTGATGTTGCCTTGCAAGCTGCTGGTACAGAGGATCGGGCAGTTGGTGTAGAAGAGCGGGCCATAGATCTTGTTGGAGCTGAAGATCTCCCTGGAGGGGCTGCAGTCTTAGTGGAAGGCAATCTTGCTAGCGAAGTAGGCGTGGAAGATCTAGAGGGCTTTGCTGTGGCGGATAACGTGCCTTGCGAAGTAGGCGTGGAAGATCTAGAGGGCTTTGCTGTGGCAGATAACATACCTCGTGAAGTAGGTGTGGAAGGTCTTGAGGGCTTTGCTGTGGCGGATAACGTGCCTCGTGAAGTAGGTGTGGAAGGTCTTGAGGGCTTTGCTGTAGGGGATAATGTAGCACGTCCGATTGTAGCGTGTCTAGAAGCAGTTGATGTCAATCCTCCTGATGACAATGGCCTTATCTTTGCAGCAATGGAAGAGTTCGGAGCACTGGATAAAACTGGCGGCCTAGATGTTTCATCTTTCCTTGAATCAGGTTCCGCATGGAGATTAGCCAGCTGCAACCCAAGGAAACAAGGATATGGTCGTATGAGTTCGCAAAATATTCAAAAGAAACAAGCTTGATGATCTAACTAAATTACAAAAAGCCAGCAACTCTATTAACACATGAAAACAAATGGAAATATTTAATAACCATAGTAAGTTTAGAAACCAAAACTTCAGAGATTGATATTGTTCATTCTAAAAGGCTAGAACAATAATTTCAATGAGTTATGCATCTATGCTCAGTAATACAAATGAACAACTATAAAAAGATCCAGAACTCATTTAAAACAAGAACTTACCCTAGATTTTGGAACAGCAGCAAGGCCATCCGAAATCAAACTCTGACTGATTACAATTTTTTTTGATTCCATCTCTAATGAGGGAAATAGTGGGGCACCCGGCGTCATAAGAAGCCTGAATACACAATGATTTTGAAATAAAATCAACCCCTATCATGATTTTGCCAGACTATGCCAACATAAAAGAATATGAAGTTAAAGCAAAGCTATAAGGATTTTATCATATTCAATTATTGGTGTACAACTATCTGAGGGTGAAACCATTATATCTGCTAGAAACATGTTTGATGAAAAAAATAAACAGAACTTTTATCACTTCAATGGAAATTTGATATCCACATTCTGGGGGGAAATCTATTGGCAATTTCTCAACTCAGATCCTGTTCATCGTAATCAAATGCATATGTATACTGAAACCAAAAAGTAAAAAAAAAAAAATCCCAAGTATGAATAGTTAAACAAACCCATGATTCTATGAGTGTCTATAAAGATGTAAAGATCCCCACCACATCAGCAAGAGATCTATTCCTACCAAAGGTTGACTCTGTTCTCTCATGTGGTTTAACCAAAACTTTGGATGATATTTGGACTCCAACACTAAGTTAGTGTTCAAATATCCTCTTTGATCATGAATCTGTTTGATGGGCATTATAGGCGTTATTAAAAAAAGTAGTAAAATAGAAATTTACATCTGTTCGCATTTGATATTGGTCAATCACAATTAGAAAAAACCGTGTTAAATTTTTATCTAGTATACCTGATTTCATGCTTTAGGTGCATAAGAGTAAAAATTAAAATGTATAAAAAATCGCATGCATCTATTCAAAACAAACATGATACCTTCCAATGCATAGTATAATCCATTTTCCAAACAAACATAAGAGAATATTAGCCTCATCATTGGTAATTTCTTTTCTATAACACTCTCATATCTAAGTTCACCTCATTATTAATTCCACTCAAGTTATACCGGTTATCAAACCAGGCCATATGGAATTGCAAGTTGTGTGCATCAAACAACCTCAATAGAGATAGCTTTCCAACACATAATGACAAAAGCAATACAGGCAAGCAAGCAAACATTAATTCAAAATCAAAAACAAGGTTCGCAAAAGAATCAGGAAGAAAATAAATTGTTATGGCAGTACCGATCATAACTAGTTTTATCATTTTCTGAGTTCAGAAAATCATCCGCCCCGGTCTTCTGTGCAGGCGGTGCCGATGTTATCTTAGGTATCAAAGAGCCGTCCGGCTTTGATCCTGCGCCAATAAGATACATTAATCCATCAATGACAAATAAAATGCATAAATCTAATGCACAACAAAACAAAAATTTGCAGTACTCAAAATATCAGATCAATTTTGACTCCATTCAAACAGGGGAACCAAAAACAGTTGATTCAAAACCTAATTGATCGTCAAAATCCTTCAAGTTCTGACGGAAAATGTCGCTATTCTCCTTATCCTCGCTCCGCAAATCGAGGAACAACGCCAGGCCATCGTCGTCGTCCTCCATCACAATCCCAAGGCTTCTACACTGTACGGACGCATGCATTTGCAATTCCTCAAAATGGTTAGTATATCAACTAAAAAGGGGGAAGAAACAAGAGAAATATAAATATATGAACAAATATGCCTATGCATTTTGTAAATGATTCGCAAATGGAAGCAAAACTTAGTTCTCGAATGTATATGTAAACTGTTCAACCACGTACGCAGAGTTAATCCACAGAATCAACCGCTCATCACTATATTTTACCGGAAAAAATATACTTTATTCAAAAAAAATAAAAACCTATAGACATGAACATGTGAACACCACAAGCATTGTCAGATCCATGTCTGTTCTAAAGAAATCTCACTTAAGAAGTTTTCCGTACTATTCATATATCAACGTATCTATGTGCAAATAGGTAAGATATGTGTGTATAAGCAGAGAGAAAGAGAGGGAGAGTTGAAGAGGAAAGTTTGTAGTTGAACTTTTACCGCCATTGTTGGGGGGAAAACGGAGCTCATAGATGTGCGCGAAGATGTTTTCTGTACAGAAGTTTGAGTCTACGCCGGGGAAGGAGGAGCAGTGCTGCAGTGGCAGTGAGTCTGTTTTTTAGTGTAAATATGGCCTGAAACAGAGGGAGAGATTGGTGCGCGATAAATGTGGGGTGGAAAAAGAGATAGTCTTTTTTGCTTTGTGGGGTTTCGTGTCCGGTATTAGAAAATTGTTATGCCCCGTTTGGCATGTCTTGTTTATTGGCTTATTTATTTATTTTATTTTATTATTCACTGATTTAATATTTTTGTTTATTTTTTATTTATTTTTGTTTTTTCTGAATTTTTTTTAAATTTTAATCAAAAATTTTTACTTTTTCGATTCATCTTAACGAGAAGAGTCTAAAAAGTATAAAATTTTAATTAAATAATTAAAAAAATCACTAAAAACAAAAAAGTCAATTTCATCATATTTGGCCAAACTTACTTATAAACAAGTTATTCATACCAGGCTTTGTATATTAATGACAAAAAAATACTGGCACATATCATAATTGATTAAACACAAATATAAAATAAAAATTTTTAATTTTATTTTATATTTATATTTGAACGGTTATTGAAAATTTGTGCATATAGCACAACTGTTTGTTAATATTTATATAGTAATTTCAATCAATACAAATAATTTATTTTTTTATTGATGCATATAAAATAAATTATTTTTGTCTTTTATCTACTTAGGCCCTGATTGACAACTTTAATTTTTAGCTTTTTTGTTTAAAACACTAAAAAATCAAACTTGTTCGTTTGACAAAAAAAGTTAAATAACTAAAAAGTCAAATTAAAACACAAATTACTAAAATATTTTATTCAAACTTTCACAATTTTTAAAATATAATAATATCCTTTATTCATAAATTATTTACTACAATTACCAACTATATATAATTATTAGTATTAAATATATAGAAGAGTAAACTTGTCTACTTTGAATAACAAGAAAAAAAATAAATTTAAAAACTAAGTTATTAAACGACCTATTTTAAATCTAATTTAATTTTTTAATTAAAAATATAAAAAAAAATTAAATTTTAAGCTAGTTAGCAATTGAACGCTAAGAAATAAGTCTTTATCCCAAAAACGAAACTGATCTGTCTTTAATTTTTTGGACCTTCAAACTTTTTTTTAAATTATTATTAAAAAACACACACGCAATTACTTTTATTAAAAAATACACACATAATTACTTTCATAACTTGACTTTTACCCATTACTCATTTTGAAAATTTCAAAGAGAGCTTCGATCCCTTTCGTCGTGACAGAACCAAAGATATTAAAAATGGGGCTTTAACCCCGAAAACAAGCTGAGTCTTTAATTTCTTTGACCTTCAATCTTTTCTCAATTATTATTAAGAAATACAAATGCAATTAGTTTTGTCAAAAAATACATATGTAATTACTTTATTCTGTAATACTATGAATTCAAAAATAAAATTTAAAAAATTACTCAAAAAGTGATTTAGATGGTTAAATCTGTGTTTGAACTAGTTTTTTTTAGTGGCTTTTAAATTTTTTGATTTTTTTGAATAAAAGTAGATATTAAATTATGACCTTTTTGTGAGAGAAAAAAGTCAAAAAATCAAGATAAGACAAATCAAGTGGCTTTTTTTTGTAAAAAAAAATCAAAAAAATTGACTTTTAAGCCAGGCCAAACACAGGTTAAGATTAATTAAAGTGTGTTCCACATCTTATTAAATATGAATATTAACCATTCAAATTACTTTTTAGGTAATTTTTTGAGTTTTATTAATAGATTCATAACATTTCTGTTACTTTTATAACTTACACTCGTAAAGGTTTAAACTTTTAATCATTTCTCAATTAAAAATTTAACATCCGTACCATTTGGAAATTCAAAAGGGTGCTCCAATCCCTTTTATCATCGTGACAGAACCAAAGAAAGAATAATATTCTAATCTCCTTTCTCAACCACCAATTAATTCTAATGAATGATTAAGAATTTACATAATCATCTTAAATAATTGAAGCATGTATAATATGCTGCATCATTAGTCCTTGGGGAGTTGACCCTTAATATTATTGTGTATTAATCCGCATAGAAAAGCTTCATCTGCTAAATATTCCTCATCTTCAATGGTTGGAAAAGCTTGATTTGCATCAAGAAAGAAAAAGATTTCCTAACTTTGAGATATTTGGTAAAGTTATTACCTTTAATTTTTAACTTTTTACTATTAATTTTAGTTATAAACTATAATTTTTTTTAAACACTAACAATTTTTTCTACAAATTATAACTTTTTTTTTCTATTTCAGTTATAATTTATAATTTTTACCAAACAGTACTCACAACTTCCGCTATAATCTATAAACTACTAATTTTAATAATATCAAACACCATTTGTGAAAGCTCAAAACAACTTCCATGAAAAAGGCAATATCTTTTTTCTTTCAGTTAGTTCAATTTTGTATTTAAAATAAAATTCGCATAAAGAAAGAAAAAGATTTCCCTTTTTTTTTTTCTCTTGTGAAACATCAAAGTTATTAGCAAACTATGATGAAAGAGGCAACAGCTTCTCTTCTAGATTATTCACCGGTTATTTTTAAAAGTTTAAATATAATTTATTTAAATACTTAATAATATTAAGTCAATTTAGCTTTTTTTATTTTAATGAACCAACTACACAATGTGAACAATAAAACAAAGTGATTAGATACCAAATTGGGCTCATTTTAAATTCAAAATTAATCCAACTAACTAGTCCAAGTGTAAAGCGAAATCTCACATTGTTTGAGTACAAAAATAATGTACAGTATATAAACGTGAAGACACCCTCATCTTAATAATTAATTTTTGAATTTGAGTTCTACCTAAAATCGTATAACATGATATTTGGAATACCAAGAATGAGTAGGGTGTGTATTCCTGGTCTGCACACGACAAGTGCTACCGAGTAAACAAGCTGCGCGTGAAGAATAATATAAAGCGAGATCTCACCTCGTCTATGAACAAAAATAATGTACAGTCTATAAAGGTAAAGACACCCTCATCTTAATAACTAATTTTTATAATTAAATTTTACTCAAAATCGCATAATACCAAATTTCTCACCTTAATAGCTAGATTTTTAGCTAGCTTTTCAATTCTATCCAAGATCACGTAACACCAAGTCCATTCTCAAAATAAACAGACGCTACTCCCCAGGGAAAAAAGCCATGTTCATGTTCGGTTTTCTTGGAAAAGCACATGAAGAAATCAATCCAAACCCCAAATAGAAAAATGCCTTTTTGGAGGACTTTTTTCATTTAAAAGACAAAAAAGTTAACTAGTTTTTTTATTGTCATTTTGACTTCTTTCCCTAGAAAAAGCAAAAATCTATGTACTTAGAAAAAACTGTGATCTCTCCTTAGATTGAAGGAAAGGACCAAACCCATACCGAGAGAGATAAAGAAAGCAAAAGAAAAGGTTAAAAAAAAAAAACAAAAACAACTGGGAAGAGCAGAAGAAGCATCCATGGAAACAACATCCCCTGTACACGACAATTCGAGAACCTTATTACAAACCAGAGATCATTAAGACTCGTTGATTAATAACAGGGTTTTAAATCACGGTATTAGAAAACATTTGGGTTCGGCCGATATCAAACAGAATCGACCAGATCAATACATTCCTTAATAAATATCGATATTGTAAGCTCAAAATTTCGATACTTATTAAGAAATCCTAGGCATAACAGTCGATACGCAAAACCCTGATCGATAATTAGCTTGTTTTGTAGCTACCTAGCTAATAATGGGAGAAGGACGAATCGTCTCCTACTTGAGCCGTTCCCGCCGATGATCTCGTGTTCTTTCTCGGCAACGACGACGAAGACGACGATGAAAACGACGACGCATGATCTCCAGACCTCCTCTTAATAAGCATCTGTCTCATCCCGTCGGCGACCCGGATCGCCGGATTGGACTTGTACTTCCGGCAAAACGACATGTGAGCCTTGACGGCGTCTTCCGTGGCGATTCCGAACGGCGGCCTCGTCTTCTTCCCTCTGTTAACTTCGTCTCTCACCGCTTCCGAGCACAGCCCGCACAGCCATTTCCCCTCGAACTTCGCCTTCACCTCCCTTATGTACTCTTGGGTGCAGTCTTCTTTCAAACTGCAGCACTCGCACTTCGCCGACTCAATCTCCATTTTTGCTCCCTTTGCCCGGCCGGAAAAATCTCTCAAGAAATTAAAAAGCCAAACAGAACCAAAAAGCAAACAGAAAAGAAAAAATGTCTTAAGAGTGAAAAGATCTGAACAAACTAGGTAGATGTTGGATAAAACTGGTTTGTGTCATATATAGTAAGAGCGTTGGGTGTTGTTTGTGAGCTTTTGTGGTTGGAGAGAGAGAGAGAGAGAGAGAGAGAGAGAGAGAGGGAGGAAGAACTTATAGGAGGGAACGGAGCCATAATTTCTCCATGTTCTAAGAGACATAAGGGGGTGGAGAGTGGGACATTGTGGTCTTATGGTGGGCCCTCTTTGAGTTGAGTAATTATCAGTTATTCATATAATATTATGTGATATTATTTATAGGATATTTTTATTTAATTATGTAAAAATAAATACTTTAAATAAAATAATGATTGCCTATTTTTATTGGGTATGAGAAATATTGTGCGACTTATTTAATTTGTATTGATATTTTTGCAAAAAGTCTAAACTTCTTGAAAAAAAAAATCAAAATTTTTTACTGAAACGTTTTTCTTTAAGAAACAATTAGAACCACTATTTGCCTTACAGTATAAGAAATGAAACGTTTTTCTTTAGGAAATAGTTAAAACGAGTATTTGGCCTTACAGTATAAAAAAAGAAGTGAATGACATTGAGAATAAGTTGGAATAAATTGATTTAATCTTTTTTCTCAACGTATTCAATCTTATATCTATCTTAGTTGGAGATATGAAGTATAGTTTTTACTTTGCTGTATAAGGAAATAAGTGAATCGAAATTAAGAACGAGTTAAAACGAATAGATTTAATCTTTTCTTCCTGCGTCTTCATTCATATATCTATTTTCGTTGGAGATATGAGAGCTCCAATAGTGGTATGTTCTTAATATTTTTGAAGAGAAATTTAGGGAGAATGTTCTTAGTTTTTTTACTAGTAAAATTATTCTCAGTGATTTTGACCACTAAAAATATTTACACTGTTTTTAACTAGTAAGAATGTTCATTTTTATTTTATTTTTGCAATTATTTTTACAGTATTACTAGTGAGAATCTTCTTAGCATAAAAAAAAACATTTATCGCAATGTAGGATTTTGAGATCAATATGAGTAATATGTTATGAATTTTCGATTTTTGAAAAAGCATTTTGACTAAAAAAAGAGTTATGATCTTACATTTTTTGGCCATGATTTCTTGAATTGGTTCGATTTTCTTGACGTCGATGAAGAAACAGTTTCAATGAAATGGAGAAAATTTTTGAAATTAAATTTTTAATTTTTGAAATGTGTTGCGCAAAAGTTAGAGAAGTAATCTCCTTTCACGCGACATAATAATTTAGCGAAGAGTGACATGTGTATGGTAAAAGTGATTTAACCATATTTTTGGTCAAAAATTTTTAAATGTATAGCAGCCTCCATATTTTTAATATGTTGGGAGTACCTAATATTGTGAGAGTACTTACGAATTTTTCTTTGACTTGGAGAAGCTATCCAACTAGGTCGAGAGTACCATTTTAATGAGTAATTATTTGATCCTTTTAAAAAATCATATGACATTGTTTATTGGTGTTCATATTCAATGATGTAAAAAAAATATTTTAAATAATCATTTTTATTGGGTAAACATAAGAAAAAATTAACCCACTTAGCATTAAATACTTTTATTAATTTATCGAAAACACCAAGTGTCATTATTTACGTAGTACTATCTCACGATTAAATTAACCTATTAAATGATGTGGCACATTATGTTATAGTAATGTGACGCGTTTAGAAATATTGATGTAATGAGTTCTACATAAATTTTATTTATACCAATTTTGTAAACCAGTTTGGTGATTCCAACATTATTGATATTTTTATTTTTTTATTTTTTTAAAAATGATGAACATTAGGTAACAACGATTGTGCCATTGCCTTTATTTGATAAGTAAATAAGTAAAAAGTTCATTTTGTAGAGATGACTTTAACATTAAAAATTTATTTGGGCTTGAGTAATTTTAAGTTAAAAAATAATAAGTCAAAAATTTTAAACAAAAAAATGGTATGAATATTTTTTTATTTTTATATAATTTTATATTCAATACAAATTTCATTTGATATATTTTATATTCAATATAGATTTTATTTGATATACCCCAACAAGTAAGTTCTAAAAATATAATTTTTATACAAAACAAATATGTTATGTTATTATTTTAGATATACAAAAATATTTTAAGTTAATAAACAAAAAAAAGTTATAAAGTAAAAAATTGAGATTATCAAACGAGAAAGAATATAAATTTTTTAGCACTTTAAATCAATAACCAAACGAAACTTTTATAACTTGAATGTAAATGTAAAAATTAAACACTATATTAATATATAATATAGTGAGGTGATGTTATTAATCTATTAAACAATTTTCTCCATAAATTGCCTTTTCTGACATTTAAAAAACTCAACTTTAGGCATATGGGGGCCCATGATTTCGATTCTCTACTTTCCTTTTGTCATGTTTCACCTCTGTTTGTTAGTTGTAACTACAGTATATATATATATATATATATATATATACATATATTGAACTAAAGAGTTCCAGTTTTATTTTTTTCGAATCCAAAATATATCTATTTTGATTATTTGAATTATTTATTTTATTATTTAAAGCGTTTATATTATTACTGTATGATTTCTATTTTATTATTTATTTTATCAATATATATGTAATTTATTAAGGTTATTACCGATATTTGATCAAATTGATTTTTTATAATAATAAATGCACTCAGAATAATAAAATAAACGACTCAGATTATCGAGATAGATTTATTTTAAATTCAAAAAAAAAAAAAGAAGCCATACTCATGTGTGTGTATGTATATATATATATATATATATATATATATATTATTGGTTGATTGGCAGTTACTTTCGGTTGACATGGTTGATTAATGGCTCGAGTTTGGCCACTTGGCCCTGGCTGACTCACTAATTTTTTGGCACTTGGCTTGGCTTGGCTTGACTCGGCTTGGCTTAATTTGTCTTGATACATCCATGTGTGAACCACTTGACCTCCTTGTTACAGGGTGGGTATATTCGATTTGGAATCGAATTTAAATTTAATTTTAATTTTAAAAATTTGAATTCAAAATTAAAATATTCATGCTTTAAAACTAATTCAATTTACCCCAAATAAACTTGGGTTAGTTCGAATTAAAGTTGCTATTCAATTAAATCAAGCATTTTTCTTAATAATTTTTTATTTTTTAAAATAAAAATGTATGTCTTATTTTATGAGTAACTTAAATCTTTTGAAATGTCAGTTTAGAATTTACTATTTTAATTCCCAATTTGTGTATTGTCAATTGTAACTAAAAATATACGTAACATAAATAATTGTTTTATTAGATATATATACATCAGGTCTCAGATTAGATCAGTTTAAAAAAATTTTAATTTAATAATTAAAACAATTACATCAATTTAACTTTTTAAAATTCAGAATCAATTTATCACTTGGCAAAATCGAATCAATCTAACTTATAAAAATCGGGTTAAATTAGTCAAGGCCAGCTCTAAAATTTTAGGAGTCCTAGGCAATTTTTTAAAATGGGGTACTTATAAACTTTATCGACAAACTTATTTTAAAAATAAAATCAATTTCAAGATTGTTTTTACATAAATTCAACAAGATTTTTAGTAAGATGTTATTTTTGTGCTTTTTAGTTTTTTTAATTGACTTTTTGTAAAAAAATGTAAAAAACCAAACATATTTGATAGCCTATATTTTTTTGATACTTAATAAATCGTGTATTTAAGGCTTGTTTTTTTTTTATCTTAAAAATTGTTATTTGGTCAAAAAGAGAGAGCGAAGATTTTTGACTTTTTATAACCAAATAGCCATTTCATATTTGAAGAGTAGAAAACAAAATTACAAATCATAGAGTTTTTTTTAAAAAAAACCTAAATAATTTAAAGTTATAAATATGAAAACTAAAATGACTTCATCAAATATAACTTAAGATTCATTCTCCTCATATTTTATTTAATAATATTCTACAAATAATTTATAAATTTAAAAAAGAACAATTTAATATTTTTATGTAATTTAGCACCTTTACGAACTTTTTATTTTCCTGAGTAATTTTTTTTAAAGGACTGAATCTAATTTTGCACTATCTACCAATAAAATTATTTTATTTTGAGATCAGTATTTAAAAGATTAACTTAAGTAAATTTTGATAATATTAAAATCAAAATAATTTTATTTGATTGAGTCTAAATTTTAAAAAATTAATTTTTAAATTTAATAAAAAAAATTTATATAAATTAGAATCCCATTTTTTAAGCAAAATTTAAAATTCTAGGCCGCCGCCTTGTCAATTTAGGCCCGGAGCCGGTCCAAAAATTAGTTCACAGGTCGTTAATCTCTATTGGGCACATCCGTAGTTGCTACTTAACTTAGCCATAGAGTTAGGTTCCATCATGTGCACTTAAATAAGTTATAGTGTGTATTTCTTAGTTATTTTATTTTTTAATTTTAGTTATTATGGAATCATTTAATAATTTAATTTTAAGTTATATTTTTTACTTAAAATTACTTTAAATTAAATAAATAAAATTATTTATCCAATATTAAAAGTAACTTAAAGTCAAAAGAAAATAAGCAAAAAGGATTTAGTGATTTTAAACCAAAAGCTTTAAATTAAAAAGAATTGTTATAACTTTAATTTATTTTTATATAATTTTATATTTTATATAGACGTTGTTTGATAAATCTAGGCAAATAGATTTTAAAAATATAATTTTTATAAAAAATAAATGCGTAATAAAAGTTATAATATTTTTAAAAATATATAAAACTATTTTGGGTTAATAAGTAAAAAGGCAAAAAAAATTAAAAATCAATTAAAAATGTTAAGGTTTAAAAACAAAACTTATAACTTATTTTAACTTTAAATTATAAGATTTTTAAACCCAACTTAAAGCTGGGAGTCAAAAAAAAATCTATAATTTTGACTTTTGGTCATTTCAATTTTGGTTTTAATTATTATAATTTTAAGCTCTGTCAATAATTATGTTAACTTTAATTTTGTATTATTTTAACTTTGACTTTTGTTATACAACTTTTAGGCTCAAATAAGAGTGTAGATGCGGTGTTTGATATTGCTGAAATTAATATATTATAAATTGTAATTTGTAATAAAAGTTGTGAGTATATAATAAAAATTGTAACTTGTAACTAAAATAGAAAAAAAATAATTATAATTTGTAGTAAAAATTATAGGTGTTTAAAACAAAATTATAATTATAGTTACAAATAATTAAAAAAAACTAAAAATTACTATAAATAACTTGGCCAAACACCACCATAATATGCCCAAATAATAGATGCACCCTATAGTATTGCCCTTGTTTATTATATGTGTTCATATTCCAAGTATGTGAACATGTTTATATTCCATGCATATTTTTGCAATTATATGACTCTCCATTTAATTCCTATTACACCTTATTACACTAACTTTGTTTCTTTTTTAGTAAATTTTTTTTAACTTTTTATTAAATTTTTACACTTTTTAAAATTGTTCTTACCAAGGAAAATAGGAAAAATAAAATTTTTTGATCAAAATATAACAAAAATTCCCAAAAGTAAAATATATCAAAATAAGTTAATAATCCAAATTTTTTTTATTAAAATAAGTCTCTAAAATGCATACAATAAACAAACCAGAATTTTATTTTCATATGTAGTGTCAAAAAGACGTTGCTAATAGTCTTGAAGGCTAATCCCTCGTTTGGCAACTGGCTTAAAGTCAATTTTTTACTTTTTTCTTAAAAGTCTACAAAGCCAAAAAAATTTATTTTTTAACTCAAAGGCATTTAGCCTTTTTTTCTTTTCACATAATTTTTTTTATATTTTTTTAAAAATATTATAATTTTTATTATACATATCTATTTTTAATAAAAATTATATTTTTTAAAAACTTATTCGTCAAAATCTTTCAAATAAGATTTATATTGAATATACAATTATCTAAAAATAATTTTTTTAAAATTATAATAATTTAAAGTAAAATTTTTTATTTTTTGGCTTGAAGCCACTTTAAACTTTTGACTTAAAAGTCACACATATTCTAATCAAACGAACTTTTTAATTTTTTAACTTAAAATTAAAAAATCAACTTAAAATCGACTGCCAAACGAACTCTAACTTTGGACTGCTCATCTATAAAATTTAATTTGTTAAATATTTGTAGACAGTTCCCTTAGTAGAGTGAAAAGTTTTACTTTTTTTTCATCAGCTTTCCTTTTTTTTTTTTTTTTTTTTCTTCTTCTTTGGAGGACTCAAATTATTTGTTCACATTCGGCTCCGTTCAATAATTGTAGCAAGAAAAGAATTTATACCATGAAAAGTATTTAAAAAATATAATTCTTTTTAATTTTTTGCATGCACGTTAAGTTGGAGCAAAAAAATATGAGTCTCGCAAAAAAATATTTTTTAAAAATTTTTGTATTGTTAAAAGAATAAAATTATACAATACGGAAAAATTAAAACCTTCTAATTTCATAAATAAATTTCCTTTTAAATTGAACGCATAATGGAAAAGTAAACCATTTATATATTTTTTTATTTTCTTCAAATTTTTTTAAGAATCTTTTTCTTATACAATATCCTTAGCCATTGAATGGAGCCTTAAGAAGGAGAATTTCAGATGACTGAAGCCATAAGAATACAAACAGTTCTAGGATCGACAATTTTTGGCAGTCCTAATAGGGTAGATCACATAAATGGACGCAAAATTTTAATTTAAGAGTGACAAAACATATATAATTTAAATATAATTAAAAGATAATATAGTATAATTAGAAAATTTTAAAAAATCGTAGAAGTGACGACTGAATCTATCCTTGTGCTAGATTGTCCGGCTTTGATGGTTTTTCTTCCCCTCGACATCAAAGGATGAGTCTTGTTCCATTGAAATGCTTGGCCACATGACACTTAGAAGACAAAATTAGCAGTGTTTTGAGTGTTATGGCAGAAATGCCAGCAAACAAAAAAACAACAGTGAAGATGAATACAGTCATACATAAAACACAAAAATTTATGTTGTTTACCCGAAACAAGAATGACGTTTATAGAGTTGTGTCAATTTTATTACACAAAAGAGCCAATATAATACAGAAGGTAAAACTTTAATTAGAAGCAACGGAATATATATATATATATATAAAATAAAATAAAACATATTTTTTAAAATGTCTTACGCGGCATGTTATCGAGTGGCCGAGATACATTTTAATACAAATCTTATGGTATCAAAAGCTTATTACACGGAATATATATTCTCTCTCCTTCCTCTACGTATGAGATACATTTGATTCAAAGTTCTACAATTAGAATTAGTTTTTAAAAAAATTACTCCCTTCTACCTTTCTTTTTTTAATTTTTCCATAATTTTGAAACTATCTTTTTTTTTTAATTTTCATCCTTACAAATCTTTTTTTTGAAAATGCACCCATCATTAATAAATGGTCAAATTATTTTTTAAAGAAAATAAACCTACTTTTCAAAATATGAAGACAATTTTTAAAATTCTACTTAATTGATAAGAAATCGATAAAATAAAAATGAAAAGCCAAAGATTTGTTTATATATATATTATTTCTATTTTGAAAGTCCTAGTTTATCGATAAAAAGCTTAATACTATCAAATTAATTTAATATTATTTATAATTTAAAATTATTTCTTAACTGTTTTCATATTATAAAAATCATATAAAAAAGATTACTTAACATATTTTAAATAATCATAATTTAATATTAAACGATATTTATGTGCTTAAGATCTTTTTACAATACGTAAAATGAGCAGTGAGTGACTTAAATTATGTGCATTTCAATTTGTAATAGGCATGGATCGTGGTATTAAAAATTACAGTATTTATGAACCTATATTTAGATATTAAAAAAACAAATGATGTCAACTCAATATATATGTGAAGTAGCGAATTATTCATGTCTAAAGGCACTTTTCAATATAATTTTATACACTATTATTTTATTATTTTACTTTTTATAAATTAGTAGTAAAAGTTAGTGATTAAATTGATTTCTCAATATATATTTGCTTTTAAATTCTATGCATTTTGAATCATTGCTCAAAAATTAAAATTAATCCAATAATTCAATTATATTAAAAAGTGTCTTTAAACACGAATAATTCGCTAGTATATATATACATACCTAATCTAGATTATAAACTAAAATATACCTCATATTTTTTATTTTTTGAGGTGCTGCCCCCATCTGATCCTCCATGGTTACAAAAGGGGAAATTTCACTTTTTAACTATAACACTTTCAAAAATTAGAGTGAAATCATTAGTCAGATCTTCCTACCCACCAAAAAAAAACAAAACAAAAAAAAGATCAGACTAAAGGCCTAACATTGACAAGAAAGAAGACAATGAAAGATGCACAATACCTAAATCAGAATACACATATACCTGATTTTGAGGTTGTGCTGCTATTTGTAAGGTCTCTTGATTTGACTCTTGAAATAATCATTAGAAGTTTAATCCTATTACTTAGGTCATTCAAATTTGGACTACATTTTGGCTACACTTTCATTCTGTTGAATATTTTTCTCATTATTAGAAATCCTTCACCAACTCTTTCTGATTTAAAATTGAATTTTACTGCAACCATTCAATTTAAACTCACAAACTTATTTTTGTTTTACGTTTCAACTGACGTGAGATCAGGTCAAACTTACCTCCTACAATATATAATATACCTATCATGATCGTAAAGTATGACCATAATTAACCATAATTTTAATCAAAATGACAACGAGATTTGATGATTGGCTAATTAGAATTAGCTTAATTGATAATCCTGCTTAACCTTAAAAAACGCCAAAGCGTTGATAATAGTTTGCTAGAAATCATTGACAGTACTTTCAAAGCTAAAACTAATAATCATCTAACACAATCGTAAATCAAATAATGTGGGATTCATATCCCTTACATTACTCCCAGCGTATATAAGGTTACGTAGTAGAACCAAGGTTCCAATAGACAGTTCTAAATGAAAAGGAACTCCTCTTCTATCAGAATATATCCGCACCAAAATATTTGTGCCAGAGAGCACACGATCTTGTCTTTTACTTTAGAAAAAGACCTCTTGATAGCTTTAACGATGGATCTAACCCTCTAAGATAAGTCGAAAAATTGTAAGCGAACGGTACGAAATTCATATCCCTTACATGTATAGTTTGTTTGTTCAGATTGAAAATGTTTCATTTCCAGGACAGTAGGACCACAGACAAAGCATGGAATGACATGCATGCCCGTGGGGATGGGGTTCCTCAAGTAGGAGAACCCTATCAACTCTGCTTCAATTTTGGGCCATGGAATTAACATGCATGCCCTCATCGTATAGCCTTTCAATCCTTACCACGTGAACAGGGAACTCTGTCCAGTAGGTAAGAGGCAATTCCAATTAATGGCAACATATTTTTTAATTCGAGTTTTAGAGTTATAGATGGAGAAAAGGGGAATAAAAAGAGAGTACAGATTCTTAAAAAAAAAAATTTAAAAACTGTGGCCGTTACATAAAAGTCTTTGCAGTGGTTACAAAAAAACATGAGTCGAGTTCGTTCACACCAGGTCAACACTTCACTTGGTATGAACTAAATCGACTAAAGTTTGTAGCTATTTCAGTTTTATTTCAAGAAATTCATATTTTTTTAATTTCTTTCTTTTTTTTCCCCTCCCTCACCTCATTTCTTTGTACAAAACATGAAACCGCCGTAATCCAATATTTGATTTATTTAATTTCTCTTTTGTAATAAATTAAGCATTTACGTGCGTAACGTGTACCACAAGCATACATGAACATTTTTTCTACTTGTTAGATTAATATTTATATATATGTGCATATCATGAGTAAGTTTTAACAGAAATAAAGCTACAGGTGATCATTTTTGTGTATGAGTAAATTTTCATCCCTTAATTTACAAGTTTAAAGCATCTCAGCTTAATAGAGCTTGGCTTGGTCCTTGAGGAGAACTCTAGACTAAAGGCTTATTCAGCCCAAGTCTCCCACAAGCAAGCCATCTAGAATGTTGAAAAGCTGAAGTTAATCAGTCCAAAACCATGATGCTTTGTTAACCACTATCTAGTGATGATTAATTGGGCATTATCTTTTGTTTTTTGGTTTTTAATTGGTAAAGGGGTTTAGCTAACAATACACACACACACACACACACACACACATATATATATATATACCTTTTTCTCAAATAATTTGTTTAATGTTCTCTCCACAATCATTCCTACATGGGTTTTAGCTATATGTCAATTGGTCTTATCAGTTTCAATGATTTGTCACATGGGGTCTCGTTTGTTTCTTTCATTGTCATATATATATATATATATATATATATATATATGATCCAACTCCTCTTCGGCCCTTTGATGGACTGGCCAGTCCAGTTGGACTACTTTTGGATTTAAAATAATTTTTTACATAGATAATTTAAATACTTAAAATTAACAATAAAATAAACAGTTTGAATCGTCAAAATTGACACAATTTGAACCAAAATTAAATGGACTGGTCAAGTTTAGACCATCGAAAGACGAGAGAAATTAAAGCCTAGTTCATATATATAGGGATGTATATATGTTCAAACTTGGTGTGGAGGTTGGAGTCTTTTTTTATTTCAATGTCCTTCACATGGCATCCCACATGCTATGCCTCTCATACTTCCCTATCAACCATAGATATATTGTTGGTCCTCATTTATCAAGTTCCCACTGCAATAATCAATCAATTGGCACCATCAGTTTTTTCAAATTTAAATCCTAGCTAGCTATTTGATTGGATAAAAAGTATATTAACAGTTGCTAGATAGATTTTAGCAAATATATATGTGGTCAGTATCAGCATTTCCTTTCCTTATGGGATTGTGGCAAATTATGATTGTAGCAAATTATTGCAGTAGAAGCTGTGAGTATTTGGTAAAACTTGTAACTTGAAACTGAAATAGAAGAAAAAGTAATTATAAGTTATAGTAGAAATTGTGAGTATTTAAAAAAACTTGTAACTTATAATTAAAATTAATAATTAGAAGTTAAAAACTACTATCAATAAGTTTTCCAAATACCCTCTAAATATTGTTACATAGTGTTGTGGGAGCAATAATGTCGGGTAGACATTCAAAAACATAAATTTTACAAATTGAATAACAGCTCACAGGATCTATATATATGTTGTCTGTTTTTTAGTAAATCTATTTATTAAAATTTCTTAAATCACAAAAAATAAGATTTATATATATATATATATATATTTTAGGGTGTTAAGGTGGTCAACTTATGCACATATCGACTAATTCTTGAAGATTAATACCGCCATCTACTGGCGGAAGACCAAATTAAAACTGAGGCAAAGTCTCGTATGGACTATTCTCAAAAAATTGATAGCAAATATAAAATTTTAAATTAAAATCGAAACAAAGTCTAGTAAGAACTAATCTCAAAAAAGTAAATAACATTTAAAAGATTTTAAACTTTAAAGGAAGCAAATCTCCAAATCTCAACCACAAGGGCAACCCCCTTTGGGCTGTGAAAATGTGGTGGTGTTATTTTATTTCTAGTGTTCTGAGCTTTTGGCATAAAAAAACAGGTTCATCATTTGGGTTTCTAACAGCTATTTCAACTCCCAACTTCCATTCCACATGACAGCATTTGGAATGTTTGGCTTTTATTGTCTAAACAACTGAGAATCAAAAGTGGCAGCATTCAATCAATAATTGAATCTGGTTTACTGTGTCTATTTCTATAGATGAACTGAAGAAGGCAATTGCAACAATTCCTTTTCAAACTTGGCATTTGCCCACCTGAATTTGGTCAAGTGGTGAGAGTGAAAGCATTCACTGCAAGCTCCTTGTTTTTATTTTTTTTTTCCCTTTTTTAAAGGAAATACTTATTTTAAGCAAATCAAAGACTTAATTTTGGTCATCTAGAATACATTTTTGATACCAGACAAGTAATAATTATATTAGGGTTTTCAGACAATTAAATAATTATAAAACAGTCACAATCATGTACCAATTTCGTTCACACTAAATAAGCTATTAAATCAGCGATTTTATACTAAATTAGATATTAGAACAACGATTTTATATGGGAGATAATATTAGACTGCTAAAAAGGATCACATAAATAAAATGAGTGTTGTGCAAATAAAAATATTAAGGTAAATGTGTAGTAAGATTAGAAAATATAAAATTAAGAAAAAAAAATTCGTGGAATGGTAAGAGTTACACTAATTGAGGACAAATTAAGAAAAAATAGATTAAGGTAATTTATATACATACAAGTAGACCAGTTGACGCAGTGGTAAGAAATAGCAATAAAATCATGAGTAATAAAAACACTAGAAGAGGGGTAGATCTAAATAGGTAGGAGATGCCATATTAAGAAAAGATGTGAACCTATTAAAATTAACTAAAGATATGGCTCTTAAACAGAGTAAAATAGCGTAAAAAAATTCATGTAGTCGACCCCGATTGATTGGAACAAAGGTTTAGTTTGATTTGATTTAATTTAGTTTATATAAATTATACGTACATAAAATTAAATCGATCGAATATCTTTAAATGTCTAAATGAATCACATTTTTATTATAAAAAAATATAAACAATGTCTGAGCTTCTTAGTTAATTTTTTTAACACAAACTATTTTGTTCTAATACTTAATGATACCCAATAAATTTGATTTTTTGTACAAATATTCTACACACTTGTAACGATAAAATGAATGGCTCGCATTATTGAAATGGCCTATTTTAAATTAAAAATGAACCAAACTAAACTAGTTTAGTCCATTAAGAGACATGCGAACCATGGCATGTAACAAGTATAAATGTATCATCATTACAACCAAGTCATGTTCTAACTATCATTCAAACCTAATTGTGTAGACCTAAGGGCCATCGTTGAATTTAGAAGAGGGGTGTAAAAAAAGCCCATGGCTCACGGGTGGCCCGAGGCCCGTTTGGGACTCGTTACTGTGCGGGCTCGGCCCAGCTAAGGCCTAAACCTAATCCAAGCCCGTAGACCCCAACCCCGGGCCTGAGCCTCCTCCCCTAAGCCCGTGGGTCGGCTCAGCCCGAGGCCCAAGCCTGAAAGCACAAGCCCAAGCCCGAGTCTGTCCACATTGGCCTGCCCAAAAAACTAGTCGTTAGGCCCGACCCGAACACCTCCAACGGTCAAGAATCTGAATGAATGGCCCAGATCGCTATGATTTGAAAATGAAGGGTCGAGATTAAATGTTCATTGGGCTCGACCCGGCTCGAGCCCTACCCAACGACTATTTTTTCCTTTTTTAAAAAAAAATTATATATTTTTCCTATAAATAGGGCCTCCTACTCTTTCTAATTTTATTTAAAAATCTCTCCACTCTCTACTCCCTAATTAATCGGTGAATTGGCAATATTCGAATTCGATGATATTCAGATTCGGTGTAATTGTTAGCGAATGAAGGAGTGAAGATCAAGATCAAAATACAAATCAATCGAGATTAAGATTAAAGATCGAAGTTCCTTAATTTGATTTGCTTTATTTTTTGTAATTTAATTTATTTTTTATAATATTTAATTTATTTGAATACATTTTTTAAACTCTAATTAACTTCCTTAAAAAATTAAATTTTATTTCATTTTTAAAATTTAATTATAAGTTAATTTTTTTTACTCTCTATTCTCTAATTTTATTTTGCTTTAAAATTTTATAATTTTTTATTTTATTGATGGACCTAAATATATTTTTCATTGATAAAGAAGAAAATATTTTCACATTTTTACCTAGTAGTTCTAATCTCACTCCCTCTACTACTATTCCTAATCCACTTACTAATTCATCAACATCTGCTACTGCATCTGCATC
>JAULJZ010185479.1:0-21756 GCA_032270985.1 Heliamphora pulchella | reverse complement strand
AAAATTATTATACTATTAAATTATTTATTATTATTATTATTATCATTATTTTTTAAACTTAAACTTAACATAAGCATAAAACTTATTATAATCCTATTACTTAAACTTAAATTTTTAACTTAACTTTAAATCAAACTTACTTAGATTTATTATTATAATGAACTCCATGAATTATATACTCTACAAATAAATGATTAATTTCTATTTATTATTATTTATTAAACATTATTTGATAAAAAAATCTCGAAAGCTCGGGTCATTACAATCTACCTCCCTTCAAAAGAATTTCGTTCTCGAAATTCACATGGCAAAAAGGTGCGAGTAGGTCACACGCATGATATCCTTACGTTCCCATATTGATTCTTCAACTCCTTGATGTTGCCATAGAACACGTAGTAACAGAATAGTCTTGCCTCGCAGAACTTTCTCTCGACGGTCGAGGATTCTCACTACCCTCTCCTCAAAAGTCCCATCCTGGTCCAAACTAATTTCCCTCCAGCTCAAAACGTGGGTAGGGTCGTGCTCGTACTTCCGTAGCATTGATACATGAAAGACATTGTGAGCACTTGCTAACTGCGGGGGTAGGGTTAAACGATAAGCCACGGCTCCAACTTTCTGTAGAATCTCGAATGGTTTAGTGAAATGAGGAGATAACTTCCCTTTCTTCCCAAACCGAATAATACCACGGTGCGTTTGAATCTTTAGAAAAACATGATCTCCAACTTCAAACTCTAACGATCGGCGCCTTCAATCAGCATAACTCTTTTGCATGCTTTGTGCTGTGAGAAGGCGTTGACAAATCAGCTTAACCTTCTCTGTCGTTTCCATCACAAACTCGGGTCCTAGCAACATATAGGTGACCAATAAGGTCGTCCATATAAGGTCTCGTACGGTGCCATACCAATACTAGCCTGATAACTGTTGTTGTATGCAAACACCACTAGCGGTAAGTGGCTCTCCTAACTTTTGCGAAAGTCCATAACACAGGCTCTAAGCATATCTTCTAGTGTCTGAATAGTCCTCTCTGACTGTCCGTCTACTTCGGGTGAAAATCTGTACTAAAACAAAGTTCTGTCCCTAAAGCTGTTTGTAGACCCTGCCAAAACTTAGATGTAAAGCGCGGATCGCGGTCAGATACTATGAAAACAGGTATACCTGTAGCCTTACGATCTCACGGATATACTTTTGACTCAATGCCTCAAGTGTATCTGTCATTTTGACCGGTAGAAAATGCGCTGACTCTGTGAAGCAATCAACGATCACCCAAATTCCTGTATGCCCCTGTCACACCCCAATCTTCGGGTCACGTGAAACACCCACAACAAGCAACTACAACACCAAGCCCGAGAATACACTCTCAAAATAAACCATACATGCATTGTATATAGATGCCAAACGGCTTACATTATACGGCCCCAACACCGAAAAACATGTTACAACATACATGTAACAGGTAGAAACAAAAAAAAAGACTAACACTTTCGCTCCTGCAGCAAACCCGAATCAACGAACGTGATCGGTACCTGAAAATATTTTATCCCACACCGTGAGCCAAGGCTCAGCAGAAACTAGACAAGCATGCAATATAAACAAAACATGCTAGGAAATCGAAATACAGTTTTGGACTCTCTTTCAAGCCCTAAAAATAATTTTTTCACATGCAAGGGAAAGCGAGGATAATAACCATTTTGACTCACAGTCATGAAAATAGTTTGAAAATGAATTTTAGATCATGATTCGCACGCATCTTAAAAACAATTCAAAATTGGTCTTATCCGTCCCATAATACAGTACATGCAAGCCATTAACCTTATCAAACGTTCACCGAGGGACCGCAGCCCCTATCAATGCACCTTTACGGACTTCAACAGAAGGACCTCAGCCCTACCATACACCTTTACGAACTTTAACCGAATGACCTCAGCCCTACCATACACATTTATGGACTTTCACCGAGTGACCGCAGCCCTATCGAATGCACCGTCAGCCAGAGCAAACATTCATAGAACCGCATGTTCTACCATCTCATCCTATACACCCATGTATAACCTAGGTAGGATTTAAATGCATGAAACCACGTACTGTCACTACGTATCATAAACTACGTCACATGCTACACACGCAACTCACACAACACTTGCAATTCATGCAACATGCATCACATGCATCCATTCCTCAGAACCCACAAATACATGCCTATAAAACTCAGGGTCTTAAAATATAAATCATATTACACATAACGTCATCAAAAGCCATGTAAATCACATTACATAATTCATGCAAAAATAAACGACAGTTATAAATGCACATAACCATATAAAACCTTACACCACGATGCCACCCGCCACACAACCTATCTTGACATCTCATGCCACCACAATCACCGATATGATCCCATGACGCTCACACGCGCCAACACAACCAACAAACTTACGACACTCGACCTAACTCAAGGCTAACACAAAACTCCCACAAACGGTCCCTCACCACAACCCCATCTCTAGAAAGAACACCGGACGCAACACGTCCCGCACCCAACGATGCATCAACACCCCGCATGAAATGGCCAACACCCTCTCCTTGACTTCAATTGACAGGACCCCATAATCCAATCAACTAAAAATCACTAGAGGAGAGCAGTCGATCAAGCCCCATAACCCAATCAACCGAGAGGCCACCACATGACCAAAAGAAACCTCTAAGGCCCCAACACAACCAACACGGGTTCCCACACGCCCAACACGGCTCCACTCACGTCCAACGCAAGCCCACGATGCCCCAAGAAACAAGAAACTTGTTAAAAAGGGGCAACAAGGATAAAAACGACCTTTCCAAAACATTCGGCCAAAAATGGGTGAAAAACAGTTTGGAAATCTTGACATGCCTTCACTCTTTTGATCATAACTTTTTCTACAAAAAGTACTTTAAAGTGAGAGAGGTGTCATTGGAAAGAAGACTTCCGGGGCTTCAATTTGAAAACAAAAATGACCCAATTCCAAGTCTGAATGAGGGAGATACATCAATTTTAAAAATGGATTATGAACTA
The DNA here is from genome assembly GCA_032270985.1 of Heliamphora pulchella. Classification (NCBI taxonomy): domain Eukaryota; kingdom Viridiplantae; phylum Streptophyta; class Magnoliopsida; order Ericales; family Sarraceniaceae; genus Heliamphora; species Heliamphora pulchella. The sequence continues at coordinate 18,710 of JAULJZ010185479.1, read as the reverse complement.
ACAAAAACAGACCGCGGGCTAAACCGCTCAAGCAAGCTATCCGCGGTCAAGCCTGCAACAAGAAGCCGAGAACACCTAAAGACCCCCTTAGACTGCTTGAACGGTCCCTCAAGCGGTCCTACGTCAGAAACTAATCTGTTTGGAAAATTTTGAGCCTTCAACCAACCCACAACCATCCAACAACCTTCCAAACTCAAAATCGATGCAACCAAACTTTCCTTCAACCTCCTCGGACAGACACAAGCCCAAGATTAACACTAAAACCTTAAAGGAACCCTTAAACCCCGGTTTCATCCAACCAAAACCAACCAAAAAAGGTTTTAAAACCTACAACCTGGTTTATTCGAAACATAAACCACATTTTCATGCATTTTTAATCGGTAAAAATATACACGATTATACGTAGCACCCTTATAAGACATGAAAGTTTAGGATCCTACCTCGTTGAGTTAAAAACTCGGCGTTTCGAACCACGTGCAAAATCGAGCTTCGCCGAAATCAATTTCTGTTCGGATGGATGCGTAGACCGCGTTGCCAATAACAAGGATCCGCTGTTGGATTGCTAAAAATCGAGCCCCGGGCCCTCGAGAACTCAGAGAGAAGGCAAAGAGAAAACAGGAAGCTTGTTGGAGAAGTTTTGAAAAATATCTTTTTAAAAAATATCTAACTCCAGATATTTATAGGCCTCCAAAATATCTTTTTTTTTTTTGAATTTTTAAAATTCTCGACGTAACATCCTACAGCCCCCAGAACCTTCTCCATATGAATCTCTACACTCAAACATGCATCAAAAGTATATAAAACATGCTGCAACGAAAACACGAAACGCGCGTCCGAAAATACCGAAAAAAGAAAAACGGGTCAGGGTCTCACAGCCCCTGCGAAGATCGAGGCAGTCCTGATACGAAATCCATTGTTACATACTCCCATTTTCACTGAGGTATCTCTAAGGGTTGTAGAGTCCTTCTTGGTTTCTGATGCTCTGCCTTGACTTGCTGAAATATCAAACAATGGGTCACAAAAATTGTCACATCCTTCTTCATACCACCCCACCAAAATTGTCGTTTCAAATATTAGTACATCTTGGTCACACCTGGGTGTTCTGTGAATATCAACTTGTGAAATTTCTTTAATACTTGATTTCGAAAACCATCGGTGTTAGGTACAAAGATATTTCCTTGATATGTTAAGCCTCCATCGGTACGAAACTCCCATCCCTGAACTGACTCCTGATTAGACAGCTGATGTTTGATCAAAACTACCTCCTAATCAAATCTCTGCGCTTCTAAAACTTACTGGTCAAGACTCGGTGTTGCAACTGTCACACTGAAATAGATACCTTCACTTCTTTCTGACGGTTGCAAATGATACTCGCTGAGGGTCTCCAACGAATTCCACAGACAAGCCAATTCTACTCTTATTTTCCTACTTAAGGCATCAGCCACCACATTTGCCTTACCAGGATGATGTGCGATACAGAAATCATAATCTCCCAAATACTCCATCCAACGTCGTTGTCTCGTGTTGAGCTCCTTCCATGAAAATAGATATTTGAGACTCTTATGATCAGTGAAGAGTTTAAACTTTTCTTCGTATAGATAGTGCCTCCACATCTTCAATGCAAAAACTACTACTGCCAACTCCAGATCGTGAGTCAGCTAATTCTGCTCATGCGGCTTATGCTGTCGAGACCCATATGCTACAACATTACCAGTTTGCATCAAAACACAGCCAAGACCTTCTTTAGATGCGTCACAAAACACTGTATAACCCACGTTTCTATCGGATACTATCAAAATGGGTGCACTGGTTAATCTCGTCTTCAACTCTTGAAAAGCTTTTTTACAAGCATCGTTCCATTCAAACTTGATCCCTTTCTGCGTCAACCTCGTCATCGGTCGGGCCAATCTAGATAAATCCTGAATAAATCTTCAATAATAGCCTGCCAGCCCTAGAAAACTGCGAACTTCAAAAACTGACTTTGGTTGCTTCCAGTCCATCACAGCTTTTACCTTTGCTGGGTCCACTGCTACTCATTTTTTGGATATAACATGTCCCAAGAATTTTACTTCTTGAGGAATAACTCCTCTAACTGTTGCATGGTAGCCACATGTTGGGAATTTCTTACCGAATTCCACCAGTGGTCAACCTCTCCCTCTAACTGATAAGTGGCCAGGGCTACTCGATCGGCTTCATCCCTGAAGGCCATGGTTTCTAGCATCTTTTTCACCTGATTAACCAACTCTCTGTCTCATGGGGACGGGTTCCTCCACTGAATGTCGGGGGTCGCTGTCGGCAAAAATTGGAAATCAAAGTTATCCTATTGGTTCGAACTCGCTGTGCTTGAGCAGGTGCAGGCTGTGGATTCCTTATTGCATCAACGAAGGTCCGAAGTAGAAAATTAAAGTCCACGTCTTGTGGTACCAGTGTCGGTTCTCTCTATCCTTCAAAAACTTCAGGTTCCATATTTTCTCGTGGTTCCAAGTATCGACAAGGTCTGCCTCTCGCTCAATTCATCTATATAAACAATTAAACCAAGGCTTTTAAATAGTAACAATTAAATTTTTACATTTTAACCTTATTTAAGTTGAATCTACTATCGCGTGGTTAAGGGTTAAACCTAGTTCTCTGATACCAACTGTGATGACCTAAAAATTTTGAATTCATCTAGAGCGACAAATAAAATACTAGACAACAAAAAGGGAAAAATCATATTCTAATATCTCTCAAAAAAATAAAATTAAACTAAAAATTTTATTACATTATTGTTCTTGCAACAGAAAAAAAATAACTGAAAACCAAAAAAAAAGCTGATAATAAAGACTCTGGTGGCTAAGTTCACATGAACCAGGGCTCTATCTGTTCTTCTATATTCTCCTCTACGACGTCATCCTGCACTTCATAACCTGGTGTTTGAATCGCCAGGGCAACATAAAACGAAGCCATGAGTTCGAAGAACACAGCAAACTCATCACAAGTAAAGCATGCATTGATAACTAATCACATCAATAGGTAACAACAAATAAACAATAGATATATCAAAATGTATCGTGATTTAATTAATTACTAATAACTCCAACTAGGATTATCCTAGAATACTACCTAAACACATCCTTCTCATCCTCATCATCATCATCATCATCATCAAATCTAATACACGAGAAGTTTCTACAGTTCCAGCCAGATGATATCCTAGAATAATAACAAGACCCAACCTACGGTCTGTTCCTGCCAAATAATTATCCTAGAATTACAACCGAGAACGCATCTGTGTCTGCTAGATAAGTTACCCTAAAATATACACCGGCCCAGCCTACGGTGTTTGCCAGGTAACTTATCAAAAACCTAAACTCTGCTGGATATTATCAAAATTCAAACACCGGCCCAGCCTACGGCGGGTGCACCTTGATAATACTCATCACCACAACAAACCACGACATACAACTAACTCCTCATAATTAAACGCGTTATGATTTTTAACATGCGAAGTTTATTTATGCAACCCTCCCAATGAACACATTCCCATAAGTTAAAAAAAATCATGCTAAAATCGATAATCAACTTGCAATACGAATCATGCTATAATGAAAAACAATAACTTAACATGCGATCATCAATAACATTATAAGATATCTAAATATGCATGAATCGATAAACAAATAATTTTATAATCAAACAAAATGTGTCAAGTGTCAGTTTGAATTCGAGTTTCGTATTTATATAAACTTTTTTTTAAACTTATTAATTTTTTTTCTTTTCTATAAGACTTAACTAACACAACACGCAAACCAAAAATTAGAAACTTGTTCGCGCGATCCAGATTTGACAGTTTGTATATATCTCAGTTTTTGTCAATTTTTCTTATTTTTAACTTATTTCTTTTAATACTAAAAATACAAACTAATATCCATTAAAACCATCTTGAAAAAATAAACTTTTTATTAATAATAAGGTTCGTCTTTAAAACACGCGTTTATGTCTTTTTTTTATATGGACAATCCGATTAAAATTTGACTAATTGATTTATTTTTTTTTTTTGAGTGAACCCTCTCAAATTCAGAATATTTATTAAAAAAATATTTAAAAATTCTGCAACTAAAAAATCGTAGAATTCATCAAAGTAATTAAATATTGAACCGGCGCAACAAGTGATTCGGTTAGTTTTTTTTCGATTTTTTATTAATTATTTATATTAAAAACAATCCCTCAATATCGGAATATTCATCATACATATTAATATACAGCAAATAATTAGAACTTAAATCAAAAGAAAAGTATAAATACCGATGCGTTGCGAAACTAGTGATTTCGGTTACCTTTTCGATTTTCTACGACGGCGCGACAATAACGATTTCAGTTTGAGACAAATGGTTTAAACTCTTTCTTAATCCCCAAATTCAGAGGCTTATTCTCCTCTCTCATTCAAGAAAAAAACGAAGAACAGTTGAAGAACGAGAAGAAAATGGAACGCCCAAATAATCGAATATTATTTGTAACGATCAACAAAACTAAACGCAGGTTTAGATCTTACTGGTTGAAAAACGAAACCGTTGATTATTAAGAACACGATTCCAAAAGTATGCTTTCAAAAAAAATTACGACAATCTAACTTCGTTTGGCTCTTGATCCGTGCAAAAACGCAAGCTGAATTTTCTCCCAATTTCCTCCCAGCAGCGCACTGTGTGGTTTGATTTTTTTTTTCTTTTTCCTAAGCTAACTGATGCGGCACAGCGGAATTGGTTTCTAATTAAACCCCAAACCCTAATGAGCATTTATATATATATATATATATATTTTATACATATTTAAATATAATTATATTACTTATTTATTTATTTCTAAATTCTTTTGCTTTCCAAACAAATAAATTTTAGCCTTCTAAAAGTTATTTCTTTCCTAAGGAGATTATTACCTTCTAAAAAAATTATTATACTATTAAATTATTTATTATTATTATTATCATTGTTTTTTAAACTTAAACTTAATATAAGCATAAAACTTATTATAATCCTATTACTTAAACTTAAATTTTTGGCTTAACTTAAAATCAAACTTACTTAAGTTTATTATTATAATGAACTCCATGAATTATATACTCCACAACAAAATGATCAATTTCTATTTATTATTATTTATTAAACATTATTTGATAAAAAAAATCTCGAAAGCTCGGGTCGTTACAACGACTCTCCCAACATATTTGTGGCAATGACTTTACAGTTAAACCCGACACATTACCGTGTAAAATTTTTCATCATTTTGTGAAAGAAAAAAATAAAAAATATATACATTGTACTACTCCAAAGAAAAGATATAGTTTTAACACAATAGTTTATCATATCACAAAGTACGAAATTAAAATTATGGCAGCCACATAATGTGTAAAATGTCTTAGGATTTATATTTAAAAGTCTTTTTTGTACCCATTTTTGTTTTCCTTTCATATTAGATCCATTATCATTTTCCTATCATCGTATATCATTAATATCAATTTTAAGATTTTTTTATTATATTTATCATTTCATCAAAAAGACATTTTCCAGCAGTATCATCTACTTTTAAAAATTCTAAAAAAATTTAATTTTAATTGAAATTGCTGTAATATTCACACATCGTATTACGAGAGACATTTGATTTTGATGACTTATGTCAAACGTACAATTAAGTATGATAGAAAAATATTTTGCTTCTTTAATTGTTTTAATAATTTTAGTTTTAATTTCAGTTGCTAACAAATATATTAATTCATTTTGTATGTTATGTCCAAGATAATGTTTTTGAATTTGACCATGTTAAATACGTTTAATATGTTCTTGCATTATTAGATCAAATTCTACAATCATTTTTATTAGACTTAAAAAATTCTATTATTTTCTTGATAAATCTTTTCATTACTTCCTCAAAATGCCAAATTATTTTTACCAAGTGTCTTAATAATAGCTATAATTTTTAATAACACTTTTTTCTAATATTTTCTTTCTTTATTAATTTGTTCTTGGACATTTTTATCAATAGTTTTATTTTTTAACAATCTTAATTCTAAATCATTCCAATTATTCATGTTTATAACATGTTCATTCATTATTTCATGACTTTTAAAGCTTACTTCCAAGATTTTTCAATCTCTAGTTCCTTCAATTTTTTTTTTATAACTTAGGATATCTGAGTCAGTTTACGCGCACTTCAACTAATCTGGGGAACCAATTGTACCGTCTTCTTGTGAAAATTCAATTAAAGCCGAGACATGTCTCATGTAGACTAACCCCAAAAAAATGATAGCATATAAGAGGTTTTGAACTTGATACCTAAGAGTGAGCAAATCACTAAATCCCAAGTTTCAACCACCAGGCCAAGCTCTTGGGATTTTTACTTCCTTCATTAGCTAGTTGACTTGTACTAGATTTTGAGCAAAATAACTTACAATAAAAATAAAATACTTTATCCGTATTTTTTGAATAAATAAGTCATTTTCTATCATACATCTCTCTATTTGGTAATTGTCGAATATAATATGTAGTGAAAAAATGTTCAGATGATTCATCTATATGAAATTTTTGATTATTTTCTCTATTTGGACCTTTTTTTACTAATAAATGTTTTAGTTTTGTATTAATATTTTTTTCATTGATTTGGATCATAAATATTTATAGGAATCTCATTACATGAATCACAATTTTTTTTAATTTCTTCTAAAATTTGTTTTTGTTTTTCAAGTATTGTTATATTACATGTTTTATTATCACTAAACTTATTTATGTTATCACTTTTTTGTAATGCCATTTCATCTTTATTTAAATTTTCTTGATGTTCTTCATTGGTATTTGTTACACTATATGTTTGTGTATCATTTATACTTTTGTTATCATCATTTAGCTTAGTATTATTTACCTCTTTGTTTTTTTTGTTATATTTTGTTTGTTGCTAGTAAAAAAATTGTTGAGATCTTCTTTTTCAGATTGAATCAGTTTTTCTATTTTTTTTTTCTTTTGACGTTTCGAATACCGTGATTCAAATTTTTTAGTAGACATATTTATAAGTAATAATATTTACAAATAAAAAATTAAAAAATACTATAACTTGCACAATCAAAATAATTGAACAATAATCTTTTAATAATTTTAAATCTTTACATAAATAATAACAGAATAATAGAACCTGAATGATAGGCGATAATCGTTTTTGATGATAGTCAATAATCACCCAATAACGATAATGTGAGACCCTGACCCGTTTTCTTTTTTCGGTATTTTTAAACGCGCGCTACGTATGTTTGTTGCAGCATGTTTTATATGCTTTTGATGCATGTTTGAGGGTAGAGATGCATGTGGGGAAGGTTTTGGGGGTCGTGGAGTGTTACGGCGCAAATTTCAAAATTTTTAAAAAAAAAGATATTTTAGAGGCTTATAAATATCTGGAGTTAGATATTTTCAAAACTTAACTCCAAAATTTCCTTCATGTTGTCTCTGCTTTCTCTCTAAGTTCTCGGGGGCCCGGGGCTCAGTTTTCAACGATCCAATAGCCGAACTTTGTTATTGGCACGGTGGGCTACGCAACCATTCCATAAGACTTTGATTCCGACGAAACTCGATTTTGCACGTGGTTCGAGGTGTCGAGTTTTGAACTCACCGAGGTAAGATTCTAGACCCTACTACTGTATAAGGGTGTTATGAGTAAATGTGGGTGTTTTTAACGAGTAGATTGCTGTTGATCTGGGTTTATTTTAAAGTTAGGTTTTGGGCTTAAAACCTAATTTTTGGTAATTTCATGGATGGAATAGGATGCCGGGTGTTTCTGCGGTGGTCTTAGTAGTAGACCTGGGCGTGTGTATGTCCGAGAGTGTTGAATTGGTGTTTGGAGGCTTTGATTTGGGGTTTGGATGTAGAAACCCATAGCTCAGAATCAAGTTCCGTCGAGGTTCGGTCGACTGAACCATGGGGTTCGGTCGATTGAAGCTTGGATCTTGGGTTCGGTCGACTGGACCGTAGGGTTTGGTCGACTGAACCGTGTGTTTTGGAGTTTTGTGAGATTCCAGTAGGGTGTTCGGTCAACTAAAGTCCTGAGCTGTGTGTTGATGGTTCGGTGGTTGAGTTTTGGTTTCCAATTGGTGTCCTTTGGTATTCAATTGATTAATTTATGAGAATTAGTTGATTCAAATACCTTTGGGTCCCTTTTGGGGTTTTTTTAATGGCGTTATGATTTTGGGGGTCGGGTGGAGACCTCGGGTGTTTGTGTGATGCCGTCTTCGGGTGTGACGTGTGTGGTTGGTTTTAGGTGTTGCGGTACGGTTGTATGAGTCGTGGTTGGGTATAGAGTGTGTTTGAGCTCTTGATCCTTTTGAGGAGAAAGGGGTGTTTGTAATCTCATGGTTTGAGGCGTTTGGTGTTGGTCTTCGGATTAGGGTTAGTTGTCCCTATGAGTAGATGTCGGTTTGATGGGTGGCGTTGTGATGTATTGTTATACATGGTTATGTGCGTTTATAGATGTTTATTTATGTACGAAATATGTAAGTGAATTACATAAGGTGATATCGTTATGTGTAATGTGATTTATGCTTTAAAACCTAGAGTTTTATAGGCATGTGACGTGATTTGTGGAACGTCGTGTTGATACATGGTTATATGCTTTAAATCCTTGTTTAGATTTGCATATGTGTATAAAATGGATTAGATGAATCTGTGATCCAATAGATGTAAATCCCGGTTGATGATGCACGTGTGTGTGTGGGTGTATGAGATAGGCTCCGAAGTCGGTGTATGAGGAAGGCTGCGAAATTCGGTGTGTGTGCAATTGGGGCTGCGATAGTCCTTCGGTTAAAGTCCGAAAAGATGCATTAGTTGGGGCAGTGGTCCTTTGGTGAAAGTTCGAGAAGATTCATAGATTACATGTACTGCACATTGGGACGGATAGACCAATTTTCTTAAAAATGGTATTAACGGCTTGCGGGAGTCGAAATACAAGAATCATTTTCAGGGCTCCTGTGAGAGAGTCAAAACATGGTCTTTATCATCGATTTCCCGTTGCTTGTGAAATTTATTTTCTAGCTCTAGTGAGTCGTGACCTAAAACTGTTTTAAACTGTTTTAAATGGCTTGAAAGAGAGTCAAAAACTGCACCTCGTTTTCCTGGCATGTTTAGCTTATATTGCATGTGTTGTTTAGAATCTACTGAGTTTTGGCTCACGGTATAGGATTTTGATTTTCTTCAGGTACTGGTCACGGTGGTTGATCAGGAGATGCTGGAGAGGCAGAAGAAGAGTAGTCTTCCTTTTTGTTAGCTTTACACATGTATGCTATAACATTTTTTTGGCGTTGGGGCCGTATAATGTAAGTTGTTTGGCATTTATATAAAATGCATGCATGGTTTATTTTTTTGAGAGTATGTTCTTGGGGTGGGTGTTGCGTTTGGTTATTTTTGGGTGTTTCACGTGGCCTGAAGTTTGGGGTGTGACAACTTGATATCAGAGCTCTGGATTCGAATACTTAAAAGCCGTGGGAAGAGGGTGTATCCCGTGTGAGGTTGATTGCGTGCGCTTGACTGCATGTGTTTAGATGTTTTAATAACATAATCGTATCAGCATGTTAAATATGTGATCGATGTGTATATGTGAACATGGGGTTGAACTGTGGGATTGATTAATCCTGCCTTTGGGCGTTTGGATTAACAAACTTGGGAGCCAAATTAGAAACGCGTTTAGCTGACGTGATTTCTAGCAGGAAATCTGAGTAGGTTATCTAGATTGATGTGTCATTCTTGTTGGTTATCCTCGGTATGTGAGGTTGTTTAGTATGAACCTATGTGCTTATGTGTTAGCATGTTTATGCGGTTTGTGCTGTGTTGCATCTCACGTTCTATCTTTTTCATATAAACGCGATGTCGGTGAGGAAAGGGCGAGGCCAAGGGCAAGGCCGTGGCCGTGCCGGCCAAGGGGATATTCCTATCCCCGATGCTGGGGATGCTAATGCTCCCCAGGTACCGATGGACGCGACGGAGTTGTTGCGTGTGTTGGTTGGTTCTATCCAGTAGCTGGCTGCTAGGGGTGAGCCTGTTAGGGAGAGGGAGGCAGTGCCTGAGGCGAGGGTTACAGTTGCGATGTGGGAGTTTCGATGTATGGATCCACCTACCTTTGTAGGAGATCATGATCCTCTTATGGTGACAGAGTGGTTGGAGTTGACGACTCGGATCCTTGACACATTGCATATTGTGGAGGATGAGTTGCGGGTTTCCTTTGCCACTTTTTAGCTGAGGGGTGCTGCTCATCAGTGGTGGAGATATGCCAGGACTACAGTGGGGGCCACATGGGCAGCTTTTACACGAGTCTTTCTGGAGAGATACTTTTTAGCTTCGAGGAGGGACTTGTGTAGGGAGGAGTTCTATTCTCTTACCCAGGGGCCATGGACATCATGCAATACGAGGCCAGGTTTACGAGTTTGTCTCAGTTTGCATCGGAGGTGGAGTGCACAGATGAGTTGCTTTCGATGAGGTTTGAGCGAGGCTTAAGGCCAGCGATCAAGGAGTGAGTGGCTGTGATGGGATTTCATGTGTTCAGAGAGCTGGTGGAGGCAGCAACGAGGGTTGAGAATGCTTTAGCTGAGACTCGAGCTTCGAGGGAGGCCCAGGACATCACATGGCAGTACGGAGGCACAGACAGCTGGACGTTCTAACAAGAGGCAGAAGTCCACTGGTCCTAACTTTTATCCATCTGGACCACAACAGTTTTCAGCACCATCACCATTTGTGGCTTCGTCTTGGAGGCCGAAGTAGGTGGAGTTGACCTGTTTTCGATGCAGACAGTTGAGGCATCGTGCGGCAGATTGTTTACAGCCGAGACCATCCTAGAGTTTGGCTCCAGTGCAGCCGTAGGGGAGGGAACTGCCAGTTTGCTATGAGTGTGCACAGTCCAGATATATTCACAGGAATTGTCCCCAGAGAGGCAGTGCGCTGAGTAGGGAGGACACACCAGTGGGTTCGTATGTGCAGGGTCGACAGTAGCCTTTCGCAGTACAAACTTCCCAGATGGCAGGTGGGAGTGCATCAGTTCAGTCAGTGCGGCAGTCGACAGCGCCGAGTACTGGTGGATAGGATAGGATGGAATTACCCCGAGCGTATTCTCTTATAGCTTCGAGGACACCGGTCGTGCCGGAGGATGCTGATATGCCTTCAGCAAGCAGAGGTACTTTCTGAGTATGTAGGTTACGGGTCAGATTCTTTATTGCATCTGTTTGGGGCTGGTTGTGGATCCCGATGATGGTGTGCTGTGTTGAGGCAGTGGTTGGTGAGGTTGCGAAGTTGGGATGAGTTGTAGATCCCGTGTCTGTGAGATAGTTGGCCATTGTCTAGGATGCCTAACCTTGTTTGACTATATCCTAGGAATGGTTTGGCTGACCATCTCGTGTGCCTGTGTCGGTTGCGATCGACGGTTTATTGTTTTGACCTTGGGTTGAATTTCGGGGATGAAATTCTTTTAAGGGGGGTAGAGTTGTGAGACCTTGACCCGTTTTCTTTTTTCGGCGTTTTCGGATGCACGTTACATGTTTTCATTGCAACATGTTTTATATACTTTTGATGCATGTTTGAGGGTAGAGATACATGTGGGGAAGGTTATGGGGGCCGTGGGGTGTTACGGCGCAAATTTTAAAAATTCAAAAAAAATATATATTTTGGAGGTCTATAAATATCTAGAGTTAGATATTTTCAAAACTTAACTCCTAAGTTTCTTTCATATTCTTTCTGCCTTCTCTCTAAGTTCTCGGGGGCCTGGGGCTCGATTTTCAATGATCCAACAGCCGATCTTTGTTATTGACACGGTGGGCTACGCAACCATTCGGTCAGATTTTGATTCTGGCAAAGCTCGATTTTACACGTGGTTCGAGGCATCAAGTTTTGAACTCACCGAGGTAGGATTCTAGACCCTATTGCTGTGTAAGGGTGCTATGAGTAAACGTGGGTGTTTTTAACGGGTAGATTGTTGTTGATCTGGGTTTGTTTCAAAGTTGGGTTTTGGGCTTGAAACCTATTTTTTGGCAATTTCATGGATGAAATCGGATGCCGGGTGTTTCTGTGGTGGTCTTGGTAGTAGGCCTAGGTGTGTGTATGTCCGAGAGTGTTGAATCGATGTTTGGAGGCTTCGATTTGGGGATTGGATGTAGAAACCCGTAGCTCATAATCAAGTTCTGCCGAGGTTCAGTCGACCGAACCATGGGGTTCGGTCGACTGAAGCTTGGATCTTGGGTTTGGTCGACTAGACCGTAGGGTTCAGTCGACTAAACCGTGTGTTTTTGGCATTTTTTGAGATTCCAGTAGGGTGTTCGGTCGACTAGATGTTGGGGTTCGATCGACTGAAGTCCTGGGCTGTGTGTTGATGGGTCAATGGTGGGGTTTTAGTTTTCAAGTGGGGTCCTTTGGTATTCAGTTGATTAATTTATGGGAATTAGTTGATTCAAATACCTTTGGGTCCCTTTTGGGGTTTTCTTAATCGCGTTATGGTTTCGGGGTTGTGTGGTGACCTCGGGTGTTTGTGTGATGCCGTCCTCAAGTGTGACGTGTGTGGTTGGTTTTAGGTGTTGTGGTACGGTTGTGTGCATCGTGGTTGGGTATGGAGTGTGTTTGAGCTCTTGATCCTTTTGAGGAGAAAGGTGGTGTTTGTAACCTCGTAGTTTGAGGGGCTTGGTGTTGGTCTTCGGGTTAGGCTTGGTTGTCCCTATGAGTGGATGTCGGTTTGACGGGTGGCGTTGTGATGTATTGTTATACATGGTTATGTGCATTTATAGCTGTTTATTTATGTAAGAAATATGTAAGTGAATTACATAAGGTGGTATCGTTATGTGTAACGTGGTTTTCGCTTTAAAATCTAGAGTTTTATAGGCATGTGACTTGGTTTGTGGAATGTCGTGTTGATACATAGTTATATGCTTTAAATCCTGGTTTAGATTTGCATATGTGTATGAAATGGATTAGATGAATCTTTGATCTTGTAGATGTAAATCCTGGTTGATGATGCACGTGTGTGTGTGTGGGTGTATGAGGTAGGCTGCGAAGCCGATGTATGAGGTAGGCTGCGAAAGCTGGTGTGTGTGCAATTGGGGCTGTGGTAGTCCTTCGGTTAAAGTCCGAGATGATGCATTAGTTGGGGCAGTGGTCCTTCGGTGAAAGTCCGAGAAGAGTCATAGATTGCATGTACTGCACGTTGGGACTAAACCAATTTTCTTAAAAATGGTATTAACGGCCTGCGGGAGTTGAAATACAAGTATCATTTTCAAGGCTCCTGTGAGAAAGTCAAAACAAGGTCTTTATCCTCGCTTTCCCGTTGCTTGTGAAAATTGTTTCTGGCTCTGGTGAGTCGTGACCTAAAACTGTTTCAAACTGTTTTAAATGGCTTGAAAGAGAGTCGAAAACTGCACCTCGTTTCCCTGGCATATTTAGCTTATATTGCATGTGTTGTTTAGAATCTGCTAAGTTTTGGCTCACGGTGTGGAATTTTGATTTTCTTCAGGTACCGATCACGGTGGATGATCAGGAGGTGCTGGAGATGCAGAAGAAGAGTAGTCTTCCTTTTTGTTAGCTTTACACACGTATGCTATAACATGTTTTCCGGCGTTGGGGCCGTATAATGTAAGCCGTTTGGCGTTTATATGCAATGCATATATGATTTACTTTTTTGAGAGTATGTTCTTGGGCTGAGTGTTGCATTTGGTTGTTTTTGGATGTTTTACGTAGCCCGAAGTTTGGGGTGTGACAGATAATCCTAATATTCACAATAACAAGAAAAATTTATATGTTAGATTTTACAATTATCAATGTACAACTTTTAAATCTAAAACAAATTTATAATCAACTATTTGAAAATAATATTTTCTTTGATTCCAGGTCACAAAGCATGAGAGAAAAATTTGAAAGAGGGCTGCTTGTGCTTTCTGTAGAAACTTTTCGGTCACAGAGCATGAGACAAAAACCTGAAAGAGAGCTGCAGCTGCTGCTTGTGCTTTTTGAGTTTTCGTAGAAGCAAAAACTTTGAAACTAAACGAGTTAAGCACCTTTGCTTAATTACCCAAATAAAAAAGCACCTTTGCTAGCACTTTGCTTTAAAATGGTTAAATGGGATTCTAGCCTCTAGGAAACTAAAAAGGCAGCAGCTTGCAGGCGCCAGCTTTGCAGCCTTTGCTGCAGTTGTGTTGTGCTTCCCAAGCAATGCCTTTTCTCTCTCCAATTAATGTACTTTTTTATAATTTTTTCTCTTTCCAAAAAAGCTAAAAATTGTATCGTTTCTTTCTAAAATCAATTCTATTTTTAATTTTTTTTTTGTAATATGAGAGGACCAAGATTATTTATATCCTTTTAATCATAATTAAAAGCCTGACGAGGTTGAAGACGGCCGAGCCCCACAGCTGCTCCGTGGAGTATACTTGCAAAAACAAGCCTCTTGGCAGGTGGCTGGTGGGAGGCCCTCCGATATTCAAGTTAAACGGGTCTTGAGAGAGAAAGTATTTACGAGAGATAAGTAAAAATGTCCTACCTTTGCTGTTGATGGAGGGCCACTATATATAGAGAGTATGAGGGTTCGACCCTCAAGCCTTGTCTAGTCACCCTTAGGGGGTGTTTGGTCACTTTTAATATATTTGTCAATTTTTTTATCACTACAATTAGCCCCTAGCTTCTACATGCTCTGTCAGCAAGAGGTGGAAAGCTTCATGTATCCTGAGTCCGTGTCAAAAAACTCCATCAAATTATGTTATGTTTTAACCTCTAGCCGAATTAGGGCTTTTTATACCTAGCCGAGCTAGGGTTTTGGCGCACCTTGTTCGACATAACATAGTGAGAAGAACTCTTCTTTCAATAATAATAACAGAATATAGACAATGAGAAAAGGCTTAGCCCCAGCTTTAATCGCTGAGAAGGTGCTTGCCGAGGGCCTTTGGCAACTAAACACGGGGAAGCCGTCGATGTTCCGAGGAGATTAGGGGTTAAGCTGAGATATCCTAATTTCCTTATCTCTTTCTCTCCATTTAGCCATGTTATAAGCTTTCTTCAGATTTTGCAGCATCCCATAGCTACTGTTTATAACTCTTGATCACTAAATCTGTAGCATCAAGATTTAGGGTACCTAGCCGAGCTAGGTTCTCATGATTTAGTGGCTAGGCATGCTAAGGCTTTCAGTGCCTAGGCGATCCAAGGCTTTGGTGCCTAACCCGAGCTAGGACTTTGGTGCCCATGCTTGACTTTGAGGTCAACTAAGACTTTCTTTGCCTAGCTAAGCTAGGGCTTTACTGAGCTTTAGAGCAAGTTTGGTTTGGTGGTGACATTCTTTTGCTCACTACTCCACGCCTACACCAGTTGGCTATGATATTTCTTGCATTTGATATGTTCTTTGCCATCTTTTGCATAGTTTTGGCATGTTTGATAAGCATTTGTTGCCTTCGCCATCTAAGCAGCGCATATAAAGTCTGTCAGTTCAGTAATTGAGGAATCTAGATCACACCTATCCATAGCTATTAAGGCCTCTTCCAACGTGTACCCCATTTTTGATAATGATAACAAAGCCTTCTCCTTGTCAGTCAATGAATCTATATTTATCTTGTCCTCAGACCGACAATCTAGATGGGAGAGATCATCCAAACAGTTCTCATAATAATCCGAAGAGTAGTGATTAGAATCTACAGCATTCTATTATCGTGGAGGGCTTTCAATAGCCGAGTATGATGTTGGAGAAATAGAGAATACTAATGTTATTGTTAAGAGAGAGAAACTGGGTTCTAAGCTCTAAGCAGAGAGTCATGCTGTTGAGAGACTGTAGATGTCGAGCTGTGAGAGAGTTTGATTTAGCCGAAGCCCGCAAATCTAAATTCTCACGTACAGATGAAGTGCTGGAGGGAGAAAGTCTTCGTTGTCCAAGATTGACTCTAGATCAACTGGGACTTTTCATTGCCTAGCCGTGATAGGGCTTTCTTGCCTAGCCGAGCTAGGGCTTTCTTGCCCAGGCTTGACTCGAAGCCAACTGGGACTTTTACTGCCTAGCCGAGCTAGGGCTTTCTTGCTTAGCCGAGCTAAGGCTTTCTTGCCTAAGCTTGACTCGAAGCCAACTGGGACTTTTATTGCCTAGCTGAGCTAGGCCTTTCTTGCCCAAGCTTGACTCGAAGTCAACTAGGACTTTTACTGCCTAGCCGAATAGGGCTTAACTGAGCCTAGGCTTTCTTGCCCAAGCTTGACTTGAAGTCAACTGGGACAGTCAACTGGGACTTTTATTACCTGTACTCTGCATCTCCCGTAGCATTCATTTGTCTTCAGCTGGCATTGGATACTTAATTCCTCTATCTTCTTCTCTTACTTAGCTGTTGATCTAGTTTTGCAAGATCTTCTTCTAAGCTGAAGGAACTTCAACTTCAGTAGCACAGTTATTGCAGCTGAATGTCATGACTGGTGATATAGCACCTCCGCATTTGATTTCTCAACAATAGTCAAAACAGAGATGAACTGAACAAGTGCCGAGCATTGAGACATCGAGTTGAGGTGGTGGGCTAAGACAATGCCGAACTGAGTTGTCAAGTCGGGAGGCCGAGCTTTGTAGGCACTGAGAGCCGAGATAAGTTATCAGCTTTGGCGAAGACTGAAGCTTCAAAGAGTCGGGCTGAGTTGGCGTGCTACTGCTCCTGAGAGGTATGCTTGAGAAAATAGGTTGAGTTATTGCCATATAAAGGGAGAAAATCATGCTGGATTTTTTCCAGATGTGGAGTTTTGTCAAGCTCCAGTCATGCTGCGAGCTTCTTCAATTCACCACTCTAGGGCACCAACAGTGCCGAGCTCCGTAGAGATAGAGGTTGGACTTTCGAGCACTTGCCAAACAAATTGAGCTGTTGAGTTGCACTGCTCTCGAGAGGGGCTGAGTTGCCGAGCTACAAAGAGATGGAGTTGAGTTTAACTTAGCCAAAGCTCCCAAACTTTGAACTCTGATGCCCAGACATAGTACTGGAGGGAGAGAGTGTGAGACGGTCTCTAGAGAGAGAAACCCAAATAAAACTCCATGGTACGAACCCATCCTGAAATCCCCTACTAGTTGCAGACGAGATCATACTCTCTAGCCTATATAAGCATTGAGCTCTGAAGCTATGCGACGCTAAGTTGTTGCCGCACACTAATCAATAAAGAGTCTTGTTGAGGATGGCTGAGCTCATTCCTTTAGCTTTGAAGCTTTGCTGGGTCGAGCATTGGTTGTGGCCGCCAAGCTGAACCATGAGATGCTATTGCTCTTTCACTAAGCTCTGGCAAAGCATCTGGTGCCGAGCTCCTAGGGGAGGGTGGCCAAGACCCAGGCCGCTGGATTTATTCTTTATTGTTGAGCGTAAAGAGAGGTTAGATGCTGAGTCCTCGCGTTGTGAAAATGAGCAACTCAGGTGTTGATACCGAGTTTTTAAAACCATAAGCCGTTGGGATGCTGCTATTGTCTCAAATTTTACCTCATTAAAGGGTGTCCAGCCATATAGCCCCCTTTCTCTCTCTTTAACATCCAAAACACGAAGAAAGAGAATCCCAAATGTCAGGATTCTATGAGGGTATTTGTCTTGTCAAAAACGACAGGTGACTTCTCTGGTTTGGAACTGAAACTTCTCAGGGGGTTTACGTGATACAATCTTGGCTGTGAGCATGGAGAGAGAAACTTCTCTAGTTGTTGAAGAAAAGCACGCTGAGCACGGGGAGCGGCCACGCCAAGCATAAAAGCTCACCAAGCCATGCTGGAGCCGAGTCACTGCGAGAGCCATGCTGGGTGAATTGCCAAGCAAGCTGGGAACCATAGTCGGGAGCACACCAAGCATAGAGATCCCCGAGCAGTCGTCGAGCTGGGCGTTGCTCTAAGGAAGCCGCGATTCATGTTACCAAGCACTAAGTTGTTGCCGCGGTCTAGAGAGAGAAACCTCGAGCTACTTTTTAGAGAGAGAGAAAGAGAGCTGTGGTTGGGGAGCTTGTGTACAGAGAGGAGTGCAAGGCATGCTTGCCACTTGTTGTTGGGTCGAGTTACTGTTGAGAGCTTTGCCGAGCTCTGAGAGAAAACCCATGTTAGGTGTATTTCTGAACAATAATAAAGGGTGGCAACTTGCTATCCTCCACCATGAAGTGGGTGGGAAGCCCACGACTAATTGTTTGATTTGTAGAGAGAGAGAGAGATTCCGAGCTCCAACCACATGCCGAGCTAGAGTTACCAAGCTCTGAAGAAAATGAGATTCAGAACGTCGAACTACAAAGATTTATCAAGCTCTAAGATAATTCGAGAAAGAAGAATTGAGCTTTGTTGAGGCGTTATAACTTTTCCGAGCTCATACAATCGAGCAGAAAGGCCCACAAGCAGTCGTCGAGCTGGGCGTTGCTCTGAGGAAGCTGCGATTCAAGTTTACCAAGCACTGAGCTGTTGCCTCGGTTTGAAACAATTGAACGATGTACCTAATCATCCACTTTCCTAGTCTTTCTAATTTGCTATAAATATTTGATGTGAATCCGCAAGGATTAGAATCCCCTTGAACCCACGAACAAATTGAAATAAACCCAAGAATGCCAAAATCAAGTCAAGGAACAAATTTTAGCCCGTTAAACTCTTGTTTCAAGAACCAAGATTGTAGCTAGGACGCCACAAGAAAGAAATCTTGATAAATCTTTTAGTTCACTCAAGAACTACAAGAGAAACTTTCTCTCAAAGAAAATTTTACTTCACTTTATTGATTCAAAATAATA